>VWZS01001246.1:319298-377417 GCA_013397075.1 Rhabdornis inornatus
ACCACCTGAGCCCAGCCCGGTCCCCCCTGCGTGCTGTGCTGTGGCTGGGCCACGGGGATGTGCCTGCTGCTGGTGCTGGTCCAGCAGGATGTGCCCGGCCGTGGTCCACGGGGACATGTGTGGTCCCGGTTCTGGACCATCGGCACAGCATGGGCTGTCCCCAGTCCATCTAAACATGTGTGGTCCATCAGGGTGGGTCCGTCGGGATGTGCACGGTTCCGGTCCGGGTCCGTGCGTGGCCATGGTCCATTGGGATGTGTGTGATTCTGGTCCTGGTGCACCACGTCCCGGTCCTCGGGGGTCGCATCCTTTGGGAGCGGTTTTTTGGGGTGATGAGTTGGTGCCTCGCCCCCCAGCCCCCCGCCTCCGGCTGTCCTCTGTCCCCTCTGTGCTCAGGGAGGGGATGCTCAGAGCCCCCAGTGTGGCTGTGTCCGGGCTGGCCCCTCCAGGGCTGTCCTCTGTCTCCATGGAGGTGCTTGCGAAGCTGCAAACCAGTGAGGAGGGGTCTGGGTGGGAGGAGGATGCAGCGGTGCTGGCTGTGGCTCCGGGGCTGGGGACACCCTCACCTGTGGCTGGCAGCGTCCCGGTCCTCCTTAAAGCCCGGGCTGGGCTGGCTCCTGTCCCCACGGCCGGGGTTGGGGACACCTCTGCATGGCTGTGCCCTCGGGGTGCGGTGCTGGGTGGGCTGCTTCCCGAGCTGTGGCTCTGGTTCTGCTGTTCCCGCGTGGGGTCGTTTGGGTTTTTTCTGTTTTTAAGTTTCTTTGGCCCGAATCACCCATCCAGGGGGGTGCGTGTACCCAGCACGTGTGACCACCCCTCTGTGCCATGGGGTGACAGGGCCACATCACAAACACAGCACCTGCAGCATCACCTGCCATGAACCAGCCTGGCCAGGGTCACTGTGGGGGCTGTGGGACAGCGAGGTCACCCCAGGGTGCACAGGCAGGTGATGCTCTGTCCATTCCCAGCAGGGCTGATTCCTGCTCCCTCCCCTGCTCATCTCACACCGAGCCCCATGGGTGTAGTTCCTCTGTGCTGAAGTAGCAGCTGGTAACATCTGGCTTACAGGGACTCCCATTGTACCAACTCTTGGCATTTGGGGTTAAAAGAATCTCAAACCCGACAGCTGTTGGTGCATTTATGGTTCTGCAGGTCTGAGCTGTATTCTGCTGAGTGTTTGCTGAAGGCAGCAGTGCCTGGCCCTGCCTGTAGCATTCATTTTATCCCAGAACAAATCCTACAACCTTGCTCATCACAGAAAATACCTTTTGGGAGTGAGCTGGAGAGTCCAGAGGTGTCTCTGGGCTTAGTCAGTGAGCTCCTAGCAGGTGCTGGCTGAGGTGTCCAGCTGTGCTCTCGCCCTGGGCACGCTGTGTACAGGAATTTTGGGGTGTGTGTGAGCCCCTGTGGGCTCGTGGCTGTCCCCCAGGCCATGGCCATGGCTGTGCTGCAGTGGGCAGGAAGAACGCTCGCTGGCCTCTGGAGATAAGGATGTTTTTATGGCTGAATTGTTTTGTAGCTTCTATTGAATGTGTTCCTGGATTAGCCCTTAATTCCTGCACAGGGCTGGGGGGGAGTTCCAGCAGTGCCCAGGCTGCAGGGACAGGAATCATGCTGATTCTGCTGGAGAGTAAATCAGTGCCCAGGCACTGCTGCCCTGCTGCCACCTCCCCGGCACGTGTGGCACTGGGGTGGTCCCCAGGGCACTCTGGGGGAGGGTTTGGGGCATGTGGAGGCTGGGAAGGGGTGTCCCCTCCCTGGCTGGGATGCTCAGCCCTCTGTGCATCCTTCTCCTGCTATAGGAGTGACTTCAGTGGTTGTGCAGCTGCTCCAATGCCTCTGACTGATCCAGCAGAGCCCTGGTGCTGGATGGGATCTGGCCCAGCTCTTCCCACGTGTGTCACCCCCAGTGTGTGACAGGTCCAAGGTCTGATGTCTCACACACCATTCCAGTGTCCAGCAGCAGGGATGGAGATGCTCCAGGGGTGAGGAGCTGCTGTTGCTGGTTGTTGTATCTGTGTCACTGCTGCAGGGGCTGGGATGTCACCCCTGTGAGCCCCCGTGGTGTCTGGGGGCCATTCCTGACTGTGACCAAGTGCTTGCTTTTCTTAGCCAGCTTTTATTTTTAAGTGTTTCTTCCAAGTGGTTTTGGTTTGCGTCCCCATGGCTGGGCACGGTGTCCTTATCTCACTGTCATTGTCTCCAGGCTGCTCCTCAGCTGTTGTGACAGTGGCTGTGGAGCTGGGCAGGCCTGGGGACAGCAGACCCCTGGCTCAGGACATGCTGCCTGGGCACTGAGGGGTTCCCAGGGTGTCTGTGCAGTGTGGCAGCCTGCAGAGTTACGTGAGGTCTTGACAACATCCTCTCTCCTTTTCCTTCCTCTTGCCTCTTCTGCTGAACGTTTCACATCCTCCTTGTGTGAAGACAGGCGTGGGGAGAACGTGTAACTGTGTGCTTGGACTGGGCGGTGGAGGGGAGGAGGATGAAGAGGGAGGAAGAGCCCTCTGCAGAGCTGGGCAGGAGCAGCAACACCAGCATGCAGGGATGGTGAGACTGGAGTAAGGACAGGTGACAAAGTCCCTGTCAAGGACAGGGTTTGGTGAAGGGGCTGCTCTGCCCTGCTTCTGCTCTCGATGTAGGCACAGAGAGAAATAGGAATGATTCACAGCGCTGTCTCCTTCCCTTAGAAGCAAGAATAAATTCAGAAGGTTTAAAATTATCCTCATTTGCTGAAGGGCTGATCTTGCTAAATATCCTCAGATGCCAAGGGCATCTCTGGAGTGTGTGTCTGTGTGTACAGAAATGCTGTTGGATCTTTTTCCCCCAGTGAGTTTCTGTGCCTGTTTCCATTGTCTCCCTTTGCTGCTTGGCTGGTATTCAGTGACCTGGTTTTCAGCAAAACGTGTCCCTCTTCCTCCCTGATCCACCATCCATAAATTATTCAGAAAGTTTTGCAGATGCAGAGACTTCAAGTGTGACATAAATAATGAACTCGAAGCCTGGGTGCCGTGGAACTCGTTCTCCAGCACAGGAGCTGTGGTGACCATCAGGACCAAGGATGCTGAAGGATTTCATCCCTTTGCATGTCCCTGTGCCTGTGCCAGGGGCAGGCAGGGAGCCAGTGGCTCGTCCCTGTGCTGGCATCACCTCCAGCTCCATGGAGGGGGAGCTGGAGCCCAGGCACCCAGATGGTGATGGGGAGATGCCTGCAGCTTGCTTTGGAAAACAGGCAGCACATGTCAGGAGAGATGATGTGGGGGTGCAGGGGCTGCCAGCCATCACCCCCCTGGTGCTGTGGCACCGGGCTGAGCCTGGCACCTTCCTCCTCCTCCTCCTCCTCCTCCTCCCCGTGCTGCCAGGTGCCGTGTCCCGGTGGCCACGGGGCTGTTGTCCCCTTCAGGCACTGGCTGCAGCCCGGTGCCCTGCCACGTTTCTGCTGGTTTGTTTTCCTTCTTCCAACTCGCAGGCACTAATTTGAAGCCACCAAACCCGTCCACGCCCCGGCTGCTGCCATGCTGCCACGGCACAAACTGCAATTTGTGTGCTGGGGCTGGGCTGGCTCTGTGAACCCCCTCCCCACGAGGGCACACGGGCTGGGCACGGCTCCCACGGGAAAGGCAGAGGTGCCCATGCCCCCAAAGGCACAGCTGGGCTGCTTTGGTGTTTTGGATCACTTTTCCTTTTGCTGTTTTTTTTGGCCAGCAAGGAGGGACAGGACCCGAGGGGTGATTGCTGCTGGGGTGGAACCTGGATCCTGCAGTGCCTGGGAACTCCTGTGGCCCCACCAGCTGCCCAGGGCAGATGCTGTGGCACTGTCCCACAGGTCTGTGCCCCCACCAGCGTGTCCCATGCTGGCTGTGGTGAGGAGCTGGGAGTTGCCCCTGCTCCCAGCTGAGTGCCTTGTGCTGTCACAGAGGTGTGCTGTCCCTTCTGTCTGTGCCTGCTGGGTGTGATTTTAATGAGTTGGCCTCTGGGCTGACCCCTGTGTGCCTGCACCACGCCAGGGTGGCTGTGGTGGCCTGTGGGGTAGTTCCTGGTGGTGCTGTTGGTGTTCCAGAGTCTGGGATGTGCTTGCACATGGGTTCTGTTCCACACCTCTGCAGCATCCTGCTGCCACCAAGCCTTTATGAGATGTCTGTGCCCGTGGCTGTGGGGTGGCAGTGCCCATCCTGCATGGAGCTGGCACTGGATCTGCAGCAGACTGGAAGTGAAAGTGAAACTTTTGCCCAGTGTTTACTTAATTCCCTTTTTACACAAACAAGGCTCAGGCGGGTGATAAGGAAACGTGACAGGCCCGTGCTGCTCATTGCCCACTTTGTCACTTTGTCACTGCCTTGGCCATCCTGCTCCCTGTGGCCCCTGGTTCAGCTCACTCAGTCCCCTGGGAGGGGATCTGGGGGAGCCCTGACCCAGGTGGGCAAAGGGCAGGTGTAGATAATGGATAACAGTGCTGTGCACCCCAAGTGCCCTCCTGTGCCCCTGCAGAGAGAAACCCCTTGGCTGTGCTGGAGCAGGATCCCAGTCTGGGGCTGCTTTGTGACCTGGTGCCATCTGGGGTGACAGGTCCTTGTGCCCCAGGTGTTTGGTGCTGGGGAGAAGGAGCCCAAAGCCCATCTTAGGTTATTTTCATCTTTTTTGGCCCCTGGAGAGAACAGTCACTACCCAAACCTTCTCACCACCTTTGCACCGAGGAGCAGAGGGATCAAGGTTCAGAGGTTTAGGTCTGGCTTTTCCAGGTACAGCCCCTCTTTGTGCAGGTGCAGACCTGAGTGCTCAGAGCTGTGCTCCTGCCCAGGAGAGCTGGGCTTTGCAGGCTCCTTTGGAGGAGAAGGAGCTTTGTGCTTTCTGGAGGGTGCAAACCCAGCAGTGAGCACCTGGCTGGGTTGCTGTGACCGCTGGCACTCGGCTCTGCTGGGGCTGTGCCACGAGCCCTGGTGCTGGCTGCCACCACCCACGGGCTGTGCTGGGTGTGGGGCAGCCCAGGTGTGTCACAGCCCAGCCTGGGGTATCCCAGTGCCAGGGAATTGCTGCCTTGAGGCAGGGGAGCAATTCCTGGAGCATCCATGCCTTGCCCAAGGAGCTCATTCCATGCTTGGAGGGGCAGGGGGGGGTCCCTGCCTGCTCCCCCAGCAGGGCTGGGGCACGGCCAGGCCCCCCTGGGCTCTCCCTCTGCCTCACAAACCACAGGGAAAGCACGTGGCTTGGAGTTTGGCTGCTAAAATGATTTACTTTGGTTTTTTTTCCTGCTTTGTTCAGCCAGCCGAGGTGTAACGTGGCTCTCCTGTGTCAGGGTGCATTTTCCCCTCTTCATTCCTGTAGGATTTGGTGTAGGGGATACTTTGAGCTGTGGAGGAGGGACATGGTTATGGCTCAGCCAGCAGAGCCAGAGGCACCAAGGACTTCTCCTCCTTTGCATGACCTGTGTGGCTTGTGCTGCCACATCTTTAATAACTTGTCTGGGATTTTATTCAAATGGGGGATGGGACAGGTGATAATAATATGCTTCAGCTCTAGCACAGGTTGATCCTCCTCTTCCAGCCCAGTGGAAACCAGCAGCAGGAACATATTCGTGCTTGGGAGATGCTCTCTGTGATGGTGGGTCTGCACTGTGAGCCCTGGAGGGATTGTTGTGGCTGCAGAGGGCTGCACACTTATCCCAGCTGGCTCTGCCTGAGTGTCAGAGGGAAACTCACCCTGCTGGGTGCTGCAGTGGTTCCCTGTGTGCACTCACCCTGCTGGGTGCTGCAGTGGTTCCTGTTCACACTCACCCTGTGTGGGTGCTGCAGTGGTTCCTGTTCACACTCACCCTGTGTGGGTGCTGCAGTGGTTCCCTGTGTGCACTCACCCTGTGTGGGTGCTGCAGTGGTTCCTGTTCACACTCACCCTGTGTGGGTGCTGCATTGGTTCCCTGTTCACACTCACCCTGTGTGGGTGCTGCATTTGGTTCCCTGTGTGCACTCACCCTGCTGGGTGCTGCAGTGGTTCCTGTTCACACTCACCCTGTGTGGGTGCTGCAGTGGTTCCTGTTCACACTCACCCTGTGTGGGTGCTGCAGTGGTTCCCTGTGTGCACTCACCCTGTGTGGGTGCTGCAGTGGTTCCTGTTCACACTCACCCTGTGTGGGTGCTGCAGTGGTTCCTGTTCACACTCACCCTGTGTGGGTGCTGCAGTGGTTCCCTGTGTGCACTGCTGGGATTGTGACCCATGCAGGAGGATCCTCACAATATCCCCAGGGAACATTCACCCTTCTGCTGGGGGTATCCCACCCCAGCCATGACCCCACAATGCTGGTGGGTTTGGGGCTGAGCTGTCAGCAGCACTGACAGGGAACCTCGTGAGCACGAGGGTTGGGGTGTGCAGAAGAGCCTGTGTCCATGATGACATCTTTTACATTGTGCTGACACTGTGCTCGTTAACAGGGCTGGAAGATCTCTAATTGGGGGCATGGCACAGAGCACCTCTGGGCACATGTCCCAGTCCCAGAGTAGCCACAGGGCCTGCACTGAGCACATGTCCTATGCCAGGTTAAACCCAGGCTTTTGGGATGGCAAGGATGGACTGGGACAAAGAGCAGCTCTGAGAGGCAGGGACTGGGACTGCCAGAGCTGCTGGAGCCTGGAGCACAGCTTGTCCAGGGAGTGACTCTGAGCAGGGAAGGGGATGTGAAGGGCCAGGTTGGATGTCCCTGTGTTCCTGCAGCACCAGGAGTCACCTACATGCTGTGTCCTGCTCATGCTTCCAGCGTGGAGCAGATTTCTCTGATTTGGGGTCAGGAGGCTGTTTTCCCAAGGCTGCAGATGTGCTGGCACAGCTTGAATCATCTGTCTCCATTTGTTTCTGCAATGCTGCCAGACCCAGAGGTGTGTGGCATCCCCTGTGGCGTGTGTGGCATCCGCTGTGGCGTGTGTGGCATCCCCTGTGGCGTGTGTGGCATCACCTGTGGTGTGTGTAGCACCACCTGTGTGCCCTGTACATGGGCTGGGAGCGTTGGGCTCTTCAAGTTTCCTTTTTTTCCCTTTGCTTTGCTGGTAGCAGCTCTCAGTGACGTTGGAATCCGTGAGGAAATGCCGTTCCCATGGTTGCTGAGGGGAGGGTGGGAGGCAGTGGTGTCCCTGTGCTCTCTGCAGGTTGGCACACGTGGTGCTTCTCTGGCTGATTCACCAGCAGGGATGGCATGGGACAAGTGGGTTCTGCCCTTGCTGCCTGCCAGACCTGGCAAAGGGGGACCACTAACCCCTTTGTGTGCACCCTGTCCCTGCAGACACCCTAAAATCGTGGTGTGCTTCTCCCTGAAGGGCAGGAGCAGTGCCAGCATCGCTGCACAAACCAGGCAGGGCTGCTCAGGGCTTGGCATTCCTGCACCACGACAGAGGGGCTTCAGTCCCCTCATCCTGTCCGAGGGGCAAACCCTGGCCTGGGGCATTCTGGGCCCCTTCTGCAGCATGGGGAATGGGCTGGGGACAGTGAGGGGACAGACTGGGGACAGGCTGTGCCAGGCATCCCTCTCTGGGTGGGATTTCTGCATCCCTGGTTTTTGAGGAGTGCTGGGATGAGTAGCTGTAGCGTGACCAGTGGTGGGTGGGAGGGGAGGGGAGGGGGAGCTCTGTAGGAAACCTGCACAGCTTGTTCACTCTGCTGTGAATCATCCCCTTCCTCCTCCTCCTCTCCTGGGCGCGAGAGTGGCTGTCACCGCTGCCGGGGACAGGGATGTTTCCCCTGTTTCCCCTGTTTTCCTGGGACAGGGATGTTTTTCCCTGTTTTCCCTGTTTCCCCTGTTTTCCTGGGACAGAGATGTTTCCCCTGTTTCCCCTGTTTTCCTGGGACAGGGATGTTTTTCCCTGTTTCCCCTGTTTCCCCTGTTTCCCCTGTTTCCCCTGTTTTCCTGGGACAGAGATGTTTCCCCTGTTTTCCCTGGGACAGGGATGTTTCCCCTGTTTTCCTGGGACAGGGATGTTTTCCCTGCTTCCCCTGTTTTCCCTGGGACAGGGATGTTTTCCTTGCTTCCCCTGTTTTCCCTGGGACAGGGATGTTTTCCCTGTTTTCCTTGTTTTCACTGTTTTCCCTGTTTCCCCTGTTTTCCTGGGACAGGGATGTTTTCCCTGCTTTCCCTGTTTTCCTGGGACAAGGATGTTTCCCCTGTTTTCCTGGCCAAAGGTGCTGCCACCTGCTCCCAAGCACTGTGCCCGTGGGCTCCTGACAAGGGCAAATCTTTGAGGCATCCCAAAGGAATGGCAGGGATGGTCCCAAGCGTGGCTTGGAGGATTTGGGAATTGCTGCCGTGCCTCTGTGCCCACCAGCTGATGGGAGCTGGGGGTCACAGCGTGCCAGGGGTGCTGGGGATGCTCTGTGGCGTGGGGACCATGGCACTGAGGGGGAAGGGGATGTGTGTGCCATGGTGCCAGGCAGGTTTCCAGCTGGAGCTGTGGGAAGCACACCAGCCTCCAAACCATCTGCTCTGGCACGTGGAGCGGGGGCTGAGGCACAGCCAAGGGCTGGGTGCTGCCTCCTCCTCACCCTTCCCTGCACTTTGCACCCTCAGGGAGGGCTTGGAGCCACTTGGGCTAGTGGAAGGTGTCCCTGGCCATGGCAGGGGGTGGGATGACATGAGCTTTAAGGTCCCTCCCAAGCCAAAGCACTGTGGCATTCCATGATGCACAGTGAGGGAAGTGTGGAGGGTTCTCTGGGCCGAGTGACCTGTAACAAGAGCTGGCATGTGCCTTTTCCTAGCACTGCCTGGGACAGCGTCCCTTTGCTGGGTTTTTATTCTTTTTCTTGCTGAAGCAGCGTCTGTCCAGAGCGATGCCCTCGCTGAGCACTGGTTGCTAGGCAATGTTTTACAAAAAATCCCAACCATTGCAGAGCAGAGCGTTGGGTGTCTCTGCCACGAATTCTGGGAGAAAGCCCAGGTTAAAAGCAGTGATTTCTTCCTGGAAAGGGTGGTCAGATACTGGCACAGGCTACCCAGGGCAGTGGTGAAGTCACCATCCCTGGAGGGGTTTTCCAGATGAGGACGATGGTCAGTGTTGGCTTTGGCAGTGCAAGGGGAACAGCAGGACATGAGAATCTTAGAGGGCTTTTCCCACCTAGACAATTCCATGGTTCAGTGCTGCATTCCTGTTCTCACCTTGCGTGCCTCCCCATGCTCCACTGGAGATTTAATTTATATTTCTCTTTTCCTGCCAAAGCAGGAAAAACTGACTCACTTGCCACTGATGTTCCTGCGAGCACAGTGGGATTTTTCCTGTTCTTACAGCTGAGGTGGAGGAGCACCAGTGACAGAAGGATTTCCGCAGCCTCCTTGGGAGGAGAAGGAAGTAGAGCTGCTTCTGGAGGAGCTGGGAGCTGACCCTGCTTCCCTGGCCTGGCTGTGGCCAGAGCTGCTGCTGTCTCTGGGGTGGGCACAAGAGAGGGGGGACAGGGTTGGCACTGCCCTGTGCCATGGCCTGGCTGGGATGTGCCATCTCCTGTCCTGCCCACATTGGTCCCCTCCCCACCCGTGGCACGGGGGTCTCTGTGCCCATCATCCCCTGGGCACCCCAGTGTCGTGGTGCTTGCCCCTTGAAAAACCAAGCAGGCTCCCTGTGGCCCGCCTATTAACTAATTAGATTTAATAACAAACTAATCCAGAAGTGAGGCCAGTGCCTGAGGCAATCTGCTCTGCCACGGCCCCCCCGTGCAGGGACTGCCCTCCCTGCCAGACCCCCTTCTGCTCCACTAATGGGCATTGCCTGGGTCAGGAGCAAATTTCTTCTGGATTAGTGTCCTCTAAATCGATTAGCTGTCTCAGGCAGGGCATTCTGTCCTAATGAAATGTGATTCCAGGCTCCAGTCGATGAAATATTGTGGTAACAAGGGTAAAGTCATCTGCAGCCTTCCTGTGGGTCGTGCCAGGGTTTGGAGAGGAATCACAGAATTACACAATGATTGAGGATGGAAATGACCTCCAAGATTATCAAGTCCAGCCTGTGACCCATCACCATCTTGTCAGCCAGCCCAGAGCACTGAGTGCCACATCCAGCCCTTCCTTGGGCACCTCCAGGGCTCTGCCACCTCCCTGGGCAGCTCCTTTCAATGCCTGACCATTCTTTCCAGGAAGAAATTTCTCCTGATGCCCAACCTGAACCTCCCCTGGCACTTTGAGGAGAAGCTAGAATTATTGGAGCAGTGTTGTGCTAATAGGGACTGACCTGCACTCCCCAGTGAAGGAACTGGGGGCCATGGGCAGCTGTGAGTAAAACATTTCCATCCTGCCCTCAGAGGCACTTTACTCAGAGGTGTAAGACTGGAGGAATTTACATGGCCTGCCTGGAGCAGTGGGGCAGCATGCAGGTGAAGGGGCAATGTGATATTCAAATCCCTGTTTTGGGAATAGCTCAGGGATTGGGGTTTGAAGGTCAGGCACTCGCTGCAGTGGGACAGTCGTGCTCAGCAGCTCTGACATCTCCCTGTGAGCCAGCAGTGTGCCCAAATCCCTGGCCTGGTTGGGACACAGGGATTTTCACTGCTGCTTCCTCGCATTGTTCGCTCGTGCAGCCGGCTGCCCATGGAAATGCCAGCTGTGATTTTCCATTTCATTGCCATGTCCCTGATGTTTTCCAGGCACTTAAGCTGTTGCCTGTGTTTGCTGTTTGGATGCATCCCTGCTCTGTGTTGGAGTGGTGAATATTTACATTTGATTTTATTGGGAGCCCTTTCCTGCTCCCACCTGAGCTCCCGTTGCTCTTACTCCTGGCTCCCTGCCCAGCAAACTCTGTGGCTGCAGGTCGGGACGGGCTGGGGGGTTCTGCCATAAAACAACACCAGGATGTGAACAAAAATAAGCACAGGGAAAAGTGCCAGACGTGGGAGCTGGGTGGGGAAGTGGAGAAATCCCGTTTTATTTTGTTTTGCTGCACGAAATGCTCTGTGCCCAGCACAAGGGAGCAGGGATGGCATCCAGGGGATGCTGCCCTGTGCTGGGAGGGCAAGTGGGCTGTGCCCCCCTCCAGGAGCTGTGGGCAGTGATGCTCAGGGGCTGTGGGAGGACTGGGATGTTGGTGCAGAGCCCCAGGGAGCCCCTGGGCAGGGGTCACCAAGGGTTTTGCTCGGTGCTGGAGGGTTGTGCTGGTCAGCATGGAAGCTGCCTGCCAGGGTGGTGGTACCTGGCTTTGAGCCCCTCATCTTCCAGGGCCATCCTGGGGGTGTGTAGTGGTTGCCAGCGCTGCCAGGAGGGCTCTGGCAGGTCTGTGTTTCCCTGCTCTTTGCTGGGAGTGAGGGCTGATGTTGGGCTGTGCCTCCCTGCAGCTGCACACATCTGTCTCCTCAGGCTCTCCAGGAATGGGAAGCCTTTCCGGGGGTCGTTTACATCATTCCTGGGTTTTGTTTCCTGCATGTCCTGGCTGCAGGCAGGGCAGGCTCTGCTGCCAGGCACCTGTGGCTGCTCCTGGTCACTCCATCTGCCATCGCTGCCCTTCGTCCCCGCCCATCATCATCACCTCTGTCCTCTCTCCCCACTGTGGTCTCTGAGTCAGGAGCTGCTGCAGCTCGTTAAAATAACCTGATTAATGCAGAGCTGGGGCAGGGCCAGACTGTGCAGGGCAAAAGACAGAGCACTTCACTTTGGAGTGGTTCCTGCTGAAAAGTCCTGTTTGGGCAAGTGCAGAACGTCTCCAGGGTGTCCACAAGGGACAGGTGGGACTCTCCCAAGTCTTCCTTTCCTGTGGGGTGGAGAGATCCTTGCTTGATGGTTCACAGTGCTGGAGTCCCTTCAGGTGGGACCCCTGGTGGAGGGCACTTCATTCATTAACTGTGTCAGGGACACCTCAACTGCATCGTTAACCCATCCCTGCTTTCTCTCCTGCCAGCGTCACAACCCTGGTGACACTCTGAGGAGAGAAAGGGGAAAGGCAGAGCTGTTTGCACGAGCTGGGCTTCTGCAGTGTCTCAGCCACTGTGAGACAAAGATCTGACTCACCACAGTGGCTTTGTTGCAAATATGACTTGATGGGCTAAGAAAAGCTGAACAGGAAGGATGGAGAGAGGCTGCAGCCCTTTGCCTCTGTGGCAGAGCAGGCTCAGCACTGGGCTCAGGGTTCCAGAGCCTGAGGAAGTCCAGGGCTGATTCATGGTTGAGAAGTGGGGCAAAAGGGCAAGGGTTCCAGCTGACCATCAGCTTCCTCAAACCGGGGCAAAACAGGAGAGTGGCTGGAGCAGTGGGAGTTGAAGGATGTGGCTTCTTGCCTTGCTGCTGCTGTGGCCCTGGCCCTGCTGCAGGATGTCACACTGGACTGGCAGCTTGGACCCTGATGGCTTCTGGCTTCATTTCCCTTGCACCTCCAGTGCCTCCCATCAGGGATTTTGGGAAGCTTTGCAAAAACGTCCTGGCCTGGCAAAGCTCCCAAGACAACTCCAAGCATTATTGATTTGGGGGTGGCACAATGACGTGGCTGGGCTGCTGGGCTGGTGGGCAGCAGGGGATAATTTTAGCTGTGCAGCCAGGCAGTCCTTCCAAGGAATAACTTTGTTTTTCACCGAGCACTGAACCTTTATCTCTTCAAATACCACCGGAATAATTCATGTCTTCAGCGTGTTGCTCACATCTGATGTGCTGTTTGAGCCTGGTCAATGGTGCCATTCAGCCCACAAAGGTTCCTCTGTGCCCCTGGCAAACGTTGGGTGTGTGGATCCAGATGGGGATGCCTGTGCTGGCAGCAGTGCCCAGCCCTCCCCTGGCTGCAGGGCAAGGCTGAACTGGAGCTCTGGCACCTCCTGGACCTGCCCTCTTGGGGCATCTTGGCCAGAGCTTCAGGTTATTTTGTGCTTCAGCACATCTGAGCAGTTTTGGGTTTTTTTGCTTGAAGCGTGGTTTGTAGGGAATGTGTGTTTGTAAACTTTCCCTGGTAAAATGAAGTGCTGGGATTTGGCCTCCCTGGGTGTGCTGCTCAGACAAGGCTCAGCTGGAGGCTGTGTGTGTGGAGAAGGCACCAAAATGGGGTTTTGGGGGCTGTGGGGTCACAGCAGCGATGCTCTCCCTGCCTTGGGGTGACTGCAGGGACTGTGCCCATGGGGTCCTTGGGGTCACCTTGCTGTCTTTGGCACCTCTAACCTCCATCTCTGGCACAGACCAAGCCATGGCAGCCTCTCCATGGGATTTTGTGCAGAGCATGACAGCAGAAGCTGTGCAGGAGCTGGGGTGGGCTCTACCCATCTGGTTTTTTACATTTGCTCACGATGATTCAGGGGGGAACCTGCCAGCAGCTGCTGTCCCATCCTAAATCACTGATCAGCTCCAACCACCTGGTGGAGAAGTTGTTTAATAAACCAATGAGTGCTAATTCTGCATGGCAGTGACTCTGGGGTTGGGCCAGGCCCAGAGCACTGTGTTGTCTCACGGGAGCAGAGCTTTGCTGACCTTGCTGTGAAGCACAGAGAGGGGATTTAAACCTTCTGCAGCAAATGAAGCGTTTCATGATGCTGCCCTGACGCTTGGTGCTGACCCAAGGGCTGGGGCTGGGTGGGTAAAACTCCAAACTGGAAGCTGCAAATGCTGTTTTCAGGCGTGTTGCTGTTCTTGCTGGATTCCTGCACGAACTGCAGGGCCGGGTTGGATGAGTGTCCCATGCAGAGTGCTCACATGCATCCACTCTGACCTTTCCCAAAGCCCTTCCCTGGGTATCCCAGAGCTGCAGGAGTGTTGTGTGACCCCAGAAGGGGTGGTGTGCTGCAGCCCTGCCTGCTGTGGGCACAGACACCATATTGCTGGTTCCTAAGCCCCCTTGGCAGGCTGTAATCCGGCTGGTTTGGCTGCTGATTAGGGTGGCTGTTCCCTGGATTACCCATCCCAGCCCTGGGATTGTTCTGTGCTGGCTGTGGGGCTGTGGAGGGGCTGCCCCAGTGGCCAGGTGCTGTGTCCTGTTCCCTGTGCCCTCCCTGGGGCAGAGGGGATGCTGGTGGGGCTGGCATTGTCCCCCTGTCCCTCTGTGGGGGCTTGCAGGGACAGACAGCCCGGGCCTGCTGTTCCTGCTGTTCTTTGCTGCAGGGGAAGGAAGGGGCAGGAGTCTCAGTTCCTGTTGTCCACTTGAACATTAAATACAGGCTGTTAAGCAGTTTTCTTTGCAGGAAGTGTAGAAATCCAGCTCCTGTGAGCACAGCCTCAAGAGCCTGGAGCTTGCCCTGCAGCAGCATCCTCTGCTCCCCCTTTGTAGCAGCATTAACCCTTCATGGCCAGACTCAGAGCAGCTTTGTCTTTAACCTGAGCCACCCATCCTGCTGCTTCTGGCCTGTCCCAGGTCCAGCTGAGCCAGAGCTTTTTGCTCTTTCCAGCTCGTGGAGCAAAGCAGAGTCAGCTCTGGGGAGAGCCCCCAGCTCTGAGCCAGCAGTTTCACTGTTCCCTGCCTCAGCTGATCCTCCCAGCACGGGACCAGGCAGCAGGACCAGCCAGGGGGGGACTTTTGTCTTCCTGACATCTCATTTGGATGTGTTGTGGTTCCCCTCAGTGTCCTGGCTGTTGTTTCTGGGGTGCTGGCTGCAGACCTGGCTGGAATGGGGTCACCCCATAGTGCCTGGGATGCTGCACTCGTGGAGGAGCCTTGGGAAATCATGGCACTTCCTTCTGCAAACTGCCTTTTTCAGTAGTTCCAAATTCCTTTGCAAGAGGCTTTTTATGTAAAAAGCAACCACTTCAGTCTCCTTGCAGCCACTTCCCAGAAAGACTGAACTCTCAGCAGCTGAGGAGGAGGAGGAGGAGGGGGGCACAGGGCTGATCCCTTGCAGGATTCCTGGGGGCTGCAGAAGATCCCTTCAGGTTTGGAGGAGCCCTGGAGCTGGAGATGTGTGGCTGGGATGGAATTCAGCCAGGAATTGCCCTGGCTGCAGGGGGAGGAGGAAAGTGGGGTGACCCTGGGCTGGGTGTGAGGGACCAGGGACAGGCACAGGGGTGATGCCAGGAAAGGCTGCTGCCCTCTGCCCTGCTGGAGCCATCCCCTTCTGCTGCCCTGAGGTGCAGTGGGTGGGGGGGATGCATCATTTTTAAAAGGGCATTTTATTAAATCCTTGGTTGCTGTAGCTGTGCAGGTGGATTTGTGTGTGCCAATTTTCTGCCACGGGGACTTTGCCAAAGGGATTGTCCCATCCTCACCACCCCAGGTGGGAAAAGGGAGCCATGGGATGTGATGATGATGATGATAATGATAATAACTGCAGCCTGAACTGGTTGTGTTGCTCAGGCAGAAGGATTTTTCAGGCTTTTTGTGCTGCTTTTCCCTGGTGCTGTGGTTGGCTGATCAAGCCAGCAGAGAACTTGGAAGGAAAACTTGCCAGACTCACGGGCAGTGTCTGGGTGGTTTTGCTCTTGTGTGAGAGGAGGCAGCAGATTCTGTTGAGCCTTTGCAGGATTTTGGGTTTGCTTGTTCACAGCCCTGGGGAAGAAGAGCCCTCAGGAGCTGAGACTCGTGAGGGGCTGCCCTGTTCTCCCTGTGCCTTCCTGCTTCCACTGCAGGGGTATTGTCCCAAAATGTACTTGAGGGGTTCCAGCTTTTAGGAAGAGGGGGTGCTAGGGCATGGGTGGCCCAGGGGGGCCCCACAGGGTGGGCATGGGTGCCCCTCTTTTCTTTTCTGGTTAATCCTGCTGCTAATTTTACCCTTTATCACTGTCACTCCAGGAGTTATCTCCCTCTCTGCCTATTTATAAGCACCATGGGCAACTGCTGTCAGTGCTGCTGCCTCCAAAGGCTCCTTGGCTTTGCTCTGCCTGGTCCCAGAGCCCTGAGCTGCTCCTCACTCTCAGGTGGAGGAGGGGGTGGAGCTGGGGAGGGTGACCCCAGGTGTTCATCCCTGTGCTGCAGCAGCCTCCAGCTCTGGGGTGGGCACGAGGGGTGGCACACCAGGCATGGATCTGGGATGTGGCACATGGAATGTGGCCAAGGGCTCGTGGGGCTGGGGGCCAGCAGGGGCTGGGGGAGAGGACACGGCTCCTCAAATCATTAACATCATTAACATCATTAACCTCATTAACATCATCTTTGTGGTTATTGCAGGGCAGGCAGGAGGGGCTGGGTGACAGTCCCCAAGCCCTGAGACTGCTCTGCTGCTGGCACCAGCATGGGCACCTGGAAAGGAGCAGGGAGAGCTGTCCCAGTGCCTTTTGCTCAGCCCTGTGCTGAGCTGGAACAAACCCTCCCACCCTCCCAAGTCCCTCTTCTCAGCCTTGGCCAGGAGCACCTGGGAAGTTTCCCCAAAAAACATGTCTTGTTTCTGTAGGTGCCATGGAGACTCCTGGCAGCTCCAGGCATGGGAAGAGTGTAAAAGCCATGCTCATTCCATCCTCCAGGGAGCAAAGTGCAAATCCTGTTATGTGTGAACCTTCTCCTTGGAGAAGTCCCCTCTGTACTTTTCCACTGGGAAAGCTCCTGGGGATTTCCCTGTGCCTGTCTGCCTTGGCTGGGTGATTTCCTGCTGCCTTAGGAAGCAGTTGTGTGAAGGCAGCTAGGACTGAACTGGGCAGGATTAACCCCAGGGCTGTCAGCAGTGGTACTGGGAAAACAGCTTTAATGCTCAGAGAAAGCTGCCAACTCCCTTATCCCATGGGGAAAGCAAAACACTTGGACTCTGCTGTGCTTATCTCTTGGCTGTTGGTGTCTGAGAGGAGGAAACAGCCTTTGTGTGCACACATTTTCCACCGGTGCTGGGAAAGGGAAAGGGAAAAACCCGAACAGTTTTGGGCTTTGAGTGAAGAAATGCACGGGGGGGGTGTGAACACTGTGTCTTCCTCACACCAGCAGTGCTGGCAGCCCCACGGTGCCCAGGACTGTCTGAGTGTGCCAGGTTAACAGGGCTGGTCTGAAAAGCCAATCCTGGATCCACTCAGGTCACTGCCAGTAAGAACTTAATAGGATCCAGACCTCGGGCAGGATCTGCAGCTTGGGAAGCAATAAAGCTCTGTGCTGCTGCCTTCCCTGGGTGGGACAGGAGCACAGCAGAGGTGTCACCTCTGGGAGGACAGTGTCACTGTGTGTCACCATTAGCTGCTGCCCCATGGCTGTAGGTCCGAGCTCTGGGGTGGCTCTTTTGGTTTTTAGAGGTTCCATCTCCTGTAGGGTATTTTGAGGGTGCTGACAGGGAGCCCCACAGAGCCCTGTCCCTGGGGTGGGTGCGGAGGGGCAGCGCTCTGGGGCTTCCCTGGTGCCAGGGTATTTCCCTGTGGGTATTTCCTGGCTGGGATCACGTGTGTGATCATTCCCATCTGTGACATGCCCGTGTTCCTCTCCTCTCTCCCAGATCTCTCGGCTGCCAAGCGCAAGTTTGCGGATTCCCTCAACGAATTTAAATTCCGCTGCATCGGCGACGCCGAGACGGACGATGAGATCTGCATAGGTGAGTCCTGCTGCTCCTGGAGCCACCACCCTGGGCAGGGCACGGCAGGGAAACACGCAGGAGGGCACCAGGGGCTCCAGGGGTTTGTCTGGGTGCAGCATATTCCTCCTGGTTCAACAGCAGCAAAGCCTTCCCCGGGGAATCAGTGGTTGCTTCTTGGCCTAAATCTGTCCCTGCCAGACAGGAAAGGGAGAAGATTGCCTGAGTCTGAAACCATCCCAGTCATAGCTGGATGTTTTGCACTGGAGAGGAGAATCTGGAGGTGGTTGTGGCTGGATACACTGCAAGGGGCTGTGCTCTGGGGCAGAGCAGCAGCAGCCTTGCTGCTGGAGCACAGGACCCTGTGCTTGAGGCAATCAGCAGAGCTGAGCCTGGCAATGCTCCCTGAGCTAAGCCTGGCTCTGCCAGGGAGCTTCTCCTGGCACAGGGCAGTGGCTTCAGCCTCTCCCCTCCCTCATCCTGCTCCTGCCCCAGCTGAACTTTCAGAGCTGATTGTGCACATCGTCTGGAGCCAGGAGAGCAAAGAAGCTTTAGCCCTGATTTAACTTTGCTTGTTTATTTGTGCCCAGTCTCTCAGCAGAAATAGCTCCTCAGCCAGGTCTCCCTGGTGCTGTGCCCGTGCTGGGGAGCTGCCCCTCGTGTGCTGGGCATGGCTGGAGGCCAGTGCTGCTCTGTGGGGCTGGTTCATGACTGGCTGTTGGGTAGGGCAGGTCTGAGCTGAGGATGTTGTTGGGAAGGACGAGAATTTAACAGAGGAGTTTTGCAGATATACAGAAGGTTCCATAGGAATGAAAGCAAGTTTTGATATAGAAGAAAAGAACTGCTGAGCCAGTCTTACTAGGCTTACTTACTTAACTAGAGGCAAAGAGCAAAGTGAGTTGGAAGGGGCTTTTATGGCTTAGAGCAAAGGAGAAATCCACCTCAAACAAAAGATGTTTCTACCAAACAAAAGGATTTTCACAGGCAAACAAGAAAGCCAATGTTACAAGTAAAGATCTCAAAAATTTCCACAGCAGAACAAGTCCCAAAGTTTAACATGTGACTACTAACTCTGATAATTGGCTAGTCACTAACATAACATGGTAATTTTAGCAGTTTTGATAGGTTGTATGTAAATGTAAAAGGTATTGTGTATGATGTTAATTGGTAGTCATGTGTTAAGATGCTCTGTAATAAAAAGTATATCATGCACTGTAACCAGAACTTAAAAAGCTTCAGAACAGATGTTGCTCTCTGGAGGAGGAAGCCTGGTCCTGGGGATGCTCTGCTGCCATTTGCTTCTGTAGGCAGCAGGAACCTTTCTAGGGAGAGAGCAAAGATAATAAAAACCCAACCCCCCCACCCAAAACACAGACAAAACCCCTCTGTGCAGTTTCTTCCTTTAGAAATGCGATGTTAAATGCTGACTGTGTCCCTTCCAGCCAAGTCTCTGCAGGAGTTTGCCACGGTGCTGCGGAACCTGGAGGACGAGCGGATGCGCATGGTACGGCCCCATCTGTGCTGGGAGCAGGGCTGGTGGCACCAGGGACACCGTGGTGACAGTGACTGCCAGCCCCAGGGCTCCTTCCCTAGCCCTGGGTGGAGCTGCAGGGGAGGGCAGAGGAAGGAGAGCGTGGGCTTGCTGGGGAAACGCTTGGAAAGCATCAGGAGGGGAGTCCTGCTGTTGGAGAGGTGCTGGGGGGCTCACGGCTTTGCAGGGAGGGAGGGGGGAAGCCTGTGGGTGCCTGGGGGCTGTGGGAGCCTTTCCATGGCCTGTGGGTGCCTGGGGGCTGTGGGAGCCTTTCCGTGGCACAGGCTGTGGGGCAGCAGAGCTGAGCCCTGCCTGTCTTTGCCCCCAGATCGAGAACGCCAGCGAGGTGCTGATCACGCCGCTGGAGAGGTTCCGCAAGGAGCAGATTGGGGCTGCCAAGGTAACCCAGCCACTGCCCCTGGAGCTGGCCAGGGTGGGCACGCTGCAGGGTGGGCACGCTGCAGGGTGGGCTCAGGCACGGCAGGAGGAGTGAGCTGCTGTGGGATGGGCACAGGGGTGATCCAGCTCCTGGGAAGTGACTCAGTGTTCCAGGTTCACCCACAACCAAATAACGTGCCGAGGGCAAAAAACTGCATGCCAGCTGAAGTGAACTTTTTTCCTTACTCCGAGGAAGAATTAGGTTTTTCTTGGAGGGGCTCACGTTTTCCTGAGTCCCCCAGCCTGCACTCCCCACCCCAGAGCATCGCTGGGGCTGCAGGGGAGCTCTGACACTCCTGGCAGGACAGGGAAGCGCCGGTGTGGCTGAGGGTGGCTCTGAGACAGCCTGGCCCCCCCTCTTTCTTTCCTGCCTTTGTTCTGAAATGAAAACCACTGTCTGTGGCTCCCCTGTTGTTATAACAACCTGCTGCTGCCTGCAAGCAGCTCATGCCAGTGCCTGGGGCTGTGTGTGCATGGCAGCAGTGCCCAGCCTGGCCCCGTGCAGCTGAGAACAGGACAGAGAGGAGACCCCAGGATGGACCTGCTCATGGGCAGGTGCTGCCATGGAATTGGGCCTGGCATGTTGGGGTGGCCAGGCTGGGATGAGAGGTGCAAAGGAAAGTGAAGTTTGCATCCTTAATGCTCCTACCACAACCAACCTGTGTCATTGTCCCACATGACACAGGGGAGAAGTTATTGCAAGGGGTGGGATGTGGAATTGGGACCGTGTTCTGCTTAGAAAGCACTTTCCTGGCTCTGTTGTTTTTGGACTTGGCTCTGGATGTTTTACCAAGCCCTGGGCCCCAGGAATAGAGGAGGGGTTCCCTCAAGGCCTGGGTTTGGCAGCACAAGCTGCTTTCTGTAGCTGCCTGATGCTGGCAGATAAAAGCAGCCATAAAAGCAGCCTCACCTGCTTCCAGCTGCTGCCCCCAGGTCCTGTCTCCTGTTGGCTCCCACCTGGGACTGCCATCCTGCCCAGTGCCATGGGGATGCTGTCACAGCTGCTCTGGGGCCCTTGTGTTCAGTGTCACACTTTTGTTCTGTTTTGTAGGATGCCAAAAAGAAATACGACAAGGAGACTGAGAAGTACTGTGGTGTCCTAGAAAAGCACTTGAACTTGTCTTCCAAAAAGAAGGAATCCCAGCTTCAGGAGGTGAGAGCAACCTCTGAATTTCCGTGTCTGGCTGTGACTGTGGGGAGCTTTATGAGTGCCTCACACAAGTTTTAACAATGGTTCTCCTGGCTGTAAACTCATTTTTTCTCTTGTTCTGGCTGTGGGTGCTGGGTTTTCCCCTTTTCCTGTAATGAAAGGATATGGAGTTGTGTTGGTGAGTAAATCAGAGAGATCCCAAAATGGATAGCAATCAAAAAGGAGAGAGGGTTTATAATTAAAGAGTGTAACAGAAAGGAACTGGTTCTGCTGCAGGCTTCCCATGTGCCAGCACCAGTCATGGATGTCTTGTCTCCTTCTCTGCAAGTGGCTGCTCTGCTCTGTGCTCCAGGGGAGGAGGGATCAGGCTTAGTGCCTTAAACTCTCCAAGAGCCAGCAGTGATTCAGGATGTGCTTAGCTATGGTGACAAGTGCTCCTGGTGGATGGCTATGCTGAGTTTTCAATCACTTCTTTCAAGTCTGGAATTCCTTATGCTGGCCCAGAGCTGGGCTGGTCGTGCAGGATGTGTGTCCTTGCCTTTGGGCATGGTGCTGGTGTGCTGCTGATCCCTTACTGGGGGCACTGGTGGGTGTGGGGCTGCTGTACCCAGGTGGTGGCACCGTGCCCAGCAGAGCTTTCTGAAAGCAGAAATACCTGAGGCACAGGTGATGATCTTCCAGCAGCTCAGGGCTGAGGAGGGCACAGAACCTGGGCGGGGTGCCTGCAAGCCAGCCTTGTCCTGGGGGTTTGTAAATAACTTCCCATGTGGAAGCAGCCACGTGTCCCAGGGAATGGTGGCTTTTAAATGACCCTCTGGTTTAGCCTGGTTTAGTTTAAGTCCCAAACTAAACCTTGGTTTAATTTGTGTTTGAGATAATACTGATATGGGGCATGGGAGGGGAAGGAATTCTGGCAGTGGAGGGAAGGATCCACTCGTGGCTGTCAGAGCTGTCATGCTGTGCCCTGGCCAGAGCATGGCCCTGTGGAGCTGCCTGGGGATGCCATGTGGGGTGCAGAGTGGGATTTCTGTGGGATGCAGCACGGGATTCTGTGCAGGATTCTGTTTGGGATGTGTTCAGGATGACGTGTGGGATTCTGTTTGGGATGTGTTCTGGTGCTGGATTCTGTTTGGGATTCTGTTTGGGCTGTGTTTGGGATGCTGGATTCTGTTTGGGATGTGTTCTGATGCTGGATTCTGTTTGGGGTATGTTCTGATGCTGGATTCTGTTCGGGATTCTGTTTGGGATGCTGGATGCTGTTTGGGATGTGTTTGGGATGCTGTGCAGGTGTGTTGGAGCAGTGCTGGCTGCTGGTGCCATCTGGTGGCATCTCCCACCCAGATCCTGACTGGCAGGCAGTGTGTCTGTCTTACATTCTCTGTGTATTTATTACACAAATTCTACACATCTCAGGTTAAAAATTACTCAAATACATAATTAAATGTTTCCATTCACAAAAAAACCCCAAAAAACCAAACCAACAACAACAAAAAAACAACCAAACAAAAAAAAGAGATGTATATGTAGCTGTTGAACACAGAAACTTTTCTCTCTTGGGTCATCTCTGACCAAGGCATCCTCTGAGTGAGCTGCATCTCCCTCCACCACTTCCATAAGCTGCACAGCACACAGCCATTGTCTTTGCATGTATTTATTGATTAACAGCAGCTTTTTAGGTAAGTGAAGCCCAGCTGCTGGGGAGGCAGGAGGAGCCTGCAGCCTGCTGGAAGCAGCTCCCAGTTCAGGTGCTGGTTCCTGTTCCCCTGTGCCACTGGGAAGTGTTTGTGGTTTGTGTGGCTCAGACCCCACCGAGGGAGGGGTTACCTTAGAAAGAAGATTCAGTGTGAAGTTGTGAAATGTGGATGTGGCATCCCTGGCAAGGGGCAGTGCTTTCCAGAAAAGGGAAAGTTGCCTTTTCTTGTCGAGTCCGTAGTGATTTCCATTTTTCTCACCTCTACTCCCTGGTTTTCTGCCCAGCTGTTGGGGGGGTGAGAACAGGAGTCACCACACCCATTTTCTCAGCTGAAGGAAGAGCTCATGTGGATCAGGTTTATGTTTATTGCTGTGCCCTCCGTCCAGCTGGGTTTGCTCTGCTTGGGGGTGTTCCCTTCAGAGCTGTGGTCATCCCTGAGCTGCTGTTTCCTCTCCACCCCCTGTGCAGGCAGACAGCCAGGTGGATCTGGTTCGGCAGCACTTCTACGAGGTCTCCCTGGAATATGTCTTCAAGGTGCAGGAGGTGCAGGAGAGGAAGATGTTTGAGTTTGTGGAACCTGTAAGTGAGCTCTCAGCCTGTCCCAGCCTGCACAAAACTGGGGCTGGGGTGGGAAACAGGGGAGCCCAGGCAGGGCAGGGGCCAGAGGGTGCAGCCTCACCCCACAGCACCCTGGGGGGCTGCAGGGCCCCCTCCCCTCAGCAGTGCTGGCTCTGGGTCTCCACTGACCATCTCCATTTGCTTTTTCCCAATCAGCTGCTGGCCTTTCTGCAGGGGCTGTTCACATTCTACCACCACGGCTACGAGCTCGCAAAGGACTTCAGTGATTTCAAAACAGAGCTGACAATCAGCATCCAGAATGTGAGTGTGCCCAGGGTGTCCCCGTGCCCGGGTGTCCCCATGCCCAGGGTGGCCCTGTGCCCATCACTGTCAGTATCTGGCAGAACCACCTCACCTTCTGGTGTGTTTTAATCACAGAATTCCAGACTGGTTTGGGCTGGAAGGGATCTTAAAGCTCATCTCATTCCACCCCTGCCATGGCAGGGACACTTTCCACTGTCCCAGGTTGTTCCAAGCCCCAGTGTCCAGCCTGGCCTTGGACACTGCCAGGGATGGGGCAGCCACAGCTGCTCTGGGCACCCTGTGCCAGGGCCTGCCCACCCTCAAAGGGAAGATTTTTTTTTTCCCTAATATCCAATCTAAACCTCTCCTCTTTTAGTTTAAATCCATTTCCCTTGTCCTGTCACTATCAACCCTTGTCTAAAATCACTCTCCCTCTTTTCTAAGCCCCTTTAAAGTTCTGGAAGGCTTTGCCAATTATTGTAATAGTTTTGCTTTAGCTTAAATCCAGGCCCAGGAAGCAAACCTGTCCTGTGGCTGCCCCTGGGCCCCCAGTCCCATTTCCCAGCCCACCCCATGTGCTGCAGGGCCAGGCACAGGTCCCTGCACTGCAGCAGACATTCCTGTTTAATTTGCAGACAAGAAACCGCTTTGAAGGAACCAGGTCAGAAGTTGAAGCTTTGATGAAGAAGATGAAGGAGAATCCCCATGAGCACAAAAACATCAGCCCTTACACCATGGAGGGGTATCTCTATGTGCAGGAGAAACGTAAGTTGGGCTGGGGAATGTGGTGGGTGGGGGCCTGGGGAAGGGACAGGGGCACAGAGGCTGATTCAGCAGGAACAGAATCCCTGGAAAACAGGGATGGGCTCAGTGGGGAGTTCAGTGGCAGAATCACTGCCAGTGCCTCATGAAAGTGTGCTAGGTACAGGAGTCTGGCATGTGAAATGATGGTTGGACACAGCAGGTTCTGATGTGAGGGCACTGAGGCTGTTCTGGGTATGAACCCTGGGTTTGCTCTGCAGGTCACTTTGGGACCTCCTGGGTGAAGCATTACTGCACCTACCAGAGAGAATCCAAACGCATCACCATGGTGCCCTTCGACCAGAAATCAGGAGGAAAAGGGGTGAGTGCTGGAGGGGAGCAGGAGAAGGGGTGAGGGCTGGAGGGGAGCAGGAGGAGAAGGGGTGAGGGCTGGAGGGGAGCAGGAAAAGGGGTGAGGGCTGGCAGGGAGCAGCAGGAGAAAGGGTGAGGGCTGGAGGGGAGCAGGGCTGGGTTCTGCCAGGCAGCACGTGGCACTGCTGGCTGCAGGCTCTCCCAGGGCTCAAACTGTGTCACCTTTGTGGCAAGGTGACACAAATGCAGTGAAGTGGGTCACATTCATTCCAGGCTGAGTGGCTGCCACTCAGGAATAAACTTGGCAGCTGGTTTGAGAAAGAAAGGACAGGAAAGCCCCAGAGATCTTTGCCAGCCACATGTACCCACCATGCTCCAGCTCCAGGGGTGCCTGCTCCCCAGTCCCTTGTTCCTGTTCATTGTTTTGCTCCTTCTCCAATGCCTGGGACTTGTCCAAGGCCAGGTTGGAGCTTGGAGCAGCCTGGTGGAGTGGAAGTGTCCTTGCCCATGGCAGACAGTGGGACAAGATGAGCTCTAAGTGCCCTTTCTGCCCAAACCATTCTGTGAGTCTCTGATGATCTATGACTCGGCCAATGAAGTTGTTTTGTTTTGGACAGAGCCACAGCAGAGCCTGGAGCTCCCCTTGGCCCTGAGGGGGTGTGAGGAGCAGGGGGAGCAGTGGGTGTGGGGAGCCAGCACATGCTGTGTCCCAGTGCTGTGTCCAGGGCTGGCTTTGCTGCTCTGTACAGCAGGAACAATGGACCCCTGCACAGTGTTCCCAGCTGGGATGGTTTGCAAACACAATCCCCTTGCTGGGGAGTGCCTGGGGCAGCTGGACAGGCTCCCACACGGCTTCCTGCTGGCACAGGGAGCTGGCTGTGGGCAGGGAAGCTTCTAAAATTAATTTCCTCTTGCCTTGGAGCATCTTCATTATAGCTCAGCATTAACATATCCCAGCCCTGTAATCATCATTGGCTGTACTGTTTTGTCTGGTCCCTTCCCATTTCAGGGCCCTCCCAGCACCCAGGGGTGTGGGAGCTGCTGGCAGCACCCTGAGCCCTCTCCAGGGCTGTGCTTGCCCTTGTGGCTTGTCCCATCCTGGCATGAAGTGCTGCCTGTGCTGGGGCAGCTCTGGCTGCCTCAGGGTCTGTCAGGGGTGGCCACCATGGACATCTGAGCATGGAGCAGCCTGGGGGCTTGGGGTGCACTGCTGGGAATTCTGGGCTCCGGCTGGAGCAGGTGCCAAGGTGCTGCATGAGGAGACCCATCACTCGTGGGTCATGGGTGGCATCAGCCCCTGGTGGCCTGGGGCTGTGGCCACAGCTGGGTGTTGGTGGGTTTGGGGCAGGGGTTTCAGCAATCCCTGAATTCTGGGCAGAGTGGGAGCAGCCTTGTGCTGGCTGGGGGGCACCAGGAGCTGGGGAGAAGCTCTGCAGGAAGCTCTTCTGCCTTCCTGGGTCTCTGCTGGGTGCCCTGTCTGGGACAGGAGAGTTATTGGGAGTTAGAAACCGTGGGAGCACATGGGAGAACAGTCAGGTAGGAATTAGGATTTCTCCCCCAAAATAAAGCAGGTTCAGAGCCCCAACAGAAGAGCATCTACAGCAGTGCCTGGAACGTGGGCAACAAGCAGGGGGGGCTGGGAGCCACGGTGCAGCAGGAAAACTGCTGCCATCAGGGACAGGCATGCTGGGATGAGCAGGGCTGTGTGTGGGGAGTGTTCTGGTTGTCAGGAGCTGAATGGTGGTGCCAGTGGGGAGGAGTTGATGGGTAAGGACCAGGGAGTCACCCCCTCTGGGGGGATTTAATGGACAGGGACTTGTGGCACGTGAGGATGTGGATTAATGGTGGGCTTGGCTGTTCTGGGCAGTTTTCAGACTCTGTGATCTTAAAGGTCTTTTCCAATCTAAGTGCTTCTAAATATGTTTCCTGGAAAAATGGTGATGTCAGGGAACAGGATGGTCAGCCAAGGTGTCATCAGGAACAGCACAGAGAGCCCAGAAAAGTCTCTGTCTCCAGGAACTCCTTCAGAATTCATTTTCTCTTAAGTCATCCGTGGAATTTCACAGTTGCAGGAGAAGTGTCTGTGCTGGCAGGGGCTGAGGTAGGATTTCCTCCAGCAGAGGACAGCAGTGCTCACAGATCCTGCTGGATCTGTGGAAATCTAGCACAGCTTGGATGCAGAGAGGCATTCTCTGGATGGGAGAATGGTTTTGTCATTGCTTTGTTATATAATAAACATTTTAAGACATGTTTGCTCCTGTTAAAAGTCCTCGTGTGCACAATGCTGCCAAAAACGCAGTGTGGAGTGCAAACTGCCAGCAGTTCTGGGGAGTGTTGTTCAGCAGTGGAAAATAAAGCTGATTTTGTTGTGGTCCAGCACTACCTGCCCACGTGAAGAATGGGTTGTGTGGTGCTTCATGCACAGATTGAATCGTGGGCATCCTGAAGGGAAAGGTTTTGGACTAAATAAGGGTAAAAAGACAAATCCTCCTGTCAAATATGTAAACAGATATTTTTAGCAGGGTGATGTTGCCAGATCCCCCCAGGTTTGACAGAGGTGGGTGCTGGGGTCAGGGCTGTGGTTTTGGGTTGTTCTTGGCCTCAGCTGTGGTTTTGTCTCTTCTCAGGGGGAGGATGAAGCTGTCACCCTGAAATCCTGTACCCGGAGGAAAACAGACTCCATTGAGAAGAGGTTCTGCTTTGATGTGGAGGCTGTGGATAGGTGAGTGCTGCCAGGGAGCTGCTGGGGCTGTGCTGACCCTGTGCAGGGAAGGGCTGTGCTCCTGCCCTTGGCTTTGGGACAGTTCCTGGGCAGTTCCCGTGTTTCTGTCCCTCAGTCACGCCCTGTGTGAGTGGAAAGCATTATTCCATGGAATCACACCTTTTCCAACTCTGTGTATTGAGTCGGTGCTTTGGTTTACAAGTGTCTCTGACTCAAGTCTCTCTGACTTTAAGGGTGTTTTAGCACTTCTGCAGCCTCTGGCCACACGAGGTGAGTGGTTGCCAGCCTGGAAAAGCTGCTCTGTGGCTGTGCTGGGAGGGATGTGCTGCCTCTTCCCAGCCCTGGGTACGTGTTGGAATAGTGTCAGCTTTTCTGCTGGGGTGGCTGTTGCTGGTTCACCATGGATGGGTGGTAATGGACCTCTGGCTCGTGCCTCCAGGCACTTCCACTCCTTTTTCCAGAAGAAGGAAAACACTTCTGCTGTGACTTATCACGCAGCAGCTGGACCAGAGGTGTGTGTGGATTCAATCTCTGGCAGGCAGGAGTGAGAGCTGTTCCATATCAGTGAGCATCATGCATGGCTTACACACATAAACAGGAAAGCCAGGCTGGTGGTGCTGTTCCAAGAGGAGTTAGGCACTGAATTAGAACTGCAGAAGTTCACATGGTTCACAAAAGCCTCCTCCAAAGGCACTCAGTGTGTTCTGGTTGTGTGCCTGTCCGTGGTCCAGCTCTCCTCCCGTCTGCAGGAATGCCCTGGAGCTCTCAAAAAAACCCAAGTTCATTAAAATCTGGGTGTTGAATAATGCTGGGATAACCCCTGGTGCCTCCCCCTGTCCATCCTGTGCCTCAGCAGCGTTTCAGTGCCAGCCTGTGGCAGGGAGGGGTTGGGGTGATGGAGCTCTGCCTGTGTTGGCTGAGGGATCAGATAACCTGGGGCTGCCTCCCACTCTCTGGAGCTCTGCTTTTCTCCAGAAAGTTGCATTATTACTGCTGACACAGGATTTTTTTTTTTTTCTGTGCCCTGAGGATATTTTTTTATAATGTGAAAATCAAACTAAAAAGTGGGAGAAGGATGGAGCCACAATAATTTTCTTCAGCGTGTTCAGAGGCAGCTGAAGCTTCCCTTGATGTTTGGAGCCTGCCAGGCATGGGATCAGGAGCTGCTCCAGAAATCTGTGTGCTCCATGTAAATCATGGCAGAGGAATAGCACAGGAAGGGGAAACCTGAGGAATTTCTCCTTTCATGTACACATTCCTGCTGCAGGGATTTGCCTGAGAGAGCAGGACACACCTGAAGGAAAAGGCTGGTTTTTCCCAATATACAGGCAGCTCTGCATTCTCTTGGTATCAGAATTTGTCATTAGATGTCTAAAATATTGGGTATTCCCAGGATGAACTGAAGAGGAAGAGGAAACAACGAGTTTTGCCACGGCTGAAGGAGGCTGTGATGTGCCCAGGCTGTCTCCCTCTTCCTGGGGTAGATCTGGGCACCAGCAGGGCATCAGGTCTGGCTGTGAGTGCCAGGGTGTGCTGGAGATCACCCTCACCTTGCCAGGCTCTCAGGGCTTGGGCTGTTTCACAGCTCTCAGGACAGCCTGGGGGTGGCAGCCTCGGCTGGAGCTTCCCAGCACTGCACAGAAATGGGTTTGGGAGCACAGGCAGCACGGGCTGCAGGGCTGGAGCTCAGCAGTGACACCCTAAATAGCACCAGCTAAGAGCTGTTCCTTCTTAGGTGGGAAAAAAAAAAGTGAGTTTTTCTCCTGTAAGGATGATTCAGCACAACCAAGCTGAAAATCTGGAGCCTGATCTGTTATTACAGCATTGCTTCCTTGTCACAGAATCCCAGAATAGTTTCTGTTGGACCTTAGAACTCATCTCATTCCACCCCCTGCCCATGGGCACCTTCCACTAGGCCAGGTTGCTCCATCCAGCCTGGCCTTGGCATTTAGAAATAGTTCTCATGTTCAGTGTAGCAAGTTAGAAGTATTGCATTGTGTTGTTACAGCAAGATTAACCCCAGAGTGGTGTTCTGGGGTCTGGCTGAAATACACCCCCAGTGTGATGGATGCTGTGTTTTACTGGTAATGCTCTTATTTCATTAACTAAACTTGTTTGTGGGCTCTGCACATTAAATCAGGTTTGTAAACAAGGTGGACAGGGATGACAGCCAGTGTCTTACAAAATGAGCTTGGGGAGGAGGAGTATCTCATCTGAGTGATGACAAAAGCTTTGTCATTTAGGATAATGTAGGTCATTGCTCTGGGCCAGGAGCAAACTGCTTGGAAGTGCCAGCTGCCTTTTAGGGGAGCAGGAGGTTTTCAAATGCAGGGCTTGGCCCCTTGGTGGGTCACCAGGGCAGTGAACCCTGCCGGTGCCACCACTGCCCCAGACTCTGCCCCCAGGGTGAGTGGCACCACACCTGGTGTGGGATTGTAGAACCAGAACCCCAAAGTCACCGAGGTGGAAAAAGATCCCCAGCACCACAGAGTCCAGGCTGTGCCTGATCCCCACCTTGTCCCCAGCCCGGAGCTCTGAGTGCCACCTCCAGGACACCTCCAGGGGATCCAAACCTCCCTGGGCAGTTCCAAGGCCCGAGCACCCTTTCCATGGGGAAATTCTTCCTGAAAGAGTTGGCAGAGTGGCTGGATGGTTGGCATGGGGGTGGGAGAGCTGCCAGGCTCCTGCCAGGCTCTGCCCTGAGCAGATGGCTTTTCCCAGGAGGGCTCTGGGAACGGACTGACAGATCCAGGGCTCTGGCTGTGGCAGGACCTGCTCCCTGCTGCCCTGTGCCAGGTGAGCCCAGCTCTGCAGTGTCCCCACGCCTGGCAGTGTCTCAGTGCAG
Organism: Rhabdornis inornatus; assembly: GCA_013397075.1. Classification (NCBI taxonomy): domain Eukaryota; kingdom Metazoa; phylum Chordata; class Aves; order Passeriformes; family Rhabdornithidae; genus Rhabdornis; species Rhabdornis inornatus. Next base: position 348,980 of record VWZS01001246.1, read on the forward strand.
TGCAGCCTGTCCCCTTCCCCTGCCGGTGTCACCTTTCCAGTGACCTTTAGAACAAAGCCTCGGGGTTGGCACAGGGGATGGAGGGCTGGGTTGGCACAGGGAGGGATGGGGCTCCTTCCCCTTGGTAGCCACAGTGGGCCCAGCCCCTGCAGAATGTGCTGCTGAGCTCTGTGTGGACACCCAGACTTTCCCCCCTCATTCCCAACATTTTGGGGCCACATCTGGCTGCTGGTGCCTGGCCCGTGGGGTCCTGTGTGGGCTGCTCTGCTCGGGCTGGGACTGGGAACATCTCTGAGCACTCAGCCCCTGTTGTTGATGCACTCTTGTGTGTTTTCATCAGCAGTTTAGATTGTCTCGCTGTGATAAGCTGCTACAGCACTTGGAAGTTCTTATCTGTTTCTATTGCTTTCCTTATTTGTTTGTTTTCCTGGAAGAAGGAAAAGCTATTGCAGTTTCTCATTTTCTCAGTGTGCTTAGTCACAGCTCCTTAAGGCTGGGCCATTTGTCACAAAAGCTGAAATATTGAGAAAATTCAAATTTCCTGTGTGGTCTCATATGGAAAAATCTTCCATTTTTAGATTGTAGAATATTGAAAATATTCTTTCTTATTAAGTGTTTGCCATGTTCTGCTCTGGTCTCACCCTCCTACACTCCCTCCATTTAGAAATTAATTTCTTCTGATCCCAAAATGTCCCTTCCCTTACTTGTGTCCCAGAAAAAGGAAAAGGGGTTTGGTGCCTGCAGGTGGAAGTGTGGGATGCAGCACCTGGGAGTGAATCTGCAGGTCCTTGGCCTTGTTTGCCACAAGAGCTGGGGTTTGTGCACCTTGGAGGACAGGTGACAGATCCAGGAGGGTCCTGCTGTCCTGGTGACATGGCTGTGGCTGCCTGGGGTGGCTCCACGTGGGTCCAGGTGCATCCCTGGATGAGGTGGGAGCTGCCCCACAGCAAAATCTGTATTTACTGTATGTTATCTTTATAAATAATCATCTGTGTAAGTGACCCCTGGTATTTGGGGTCATTTGTTGGGTGAGAGGACAAGGACAGGTCGGTTCTGCTGATGTTCTGGGAAATGTCAGAGTGGGATTTTTGCCATGGCTGGGTACTGGAGATAACCCCAGCAAGGAGCAGGCTGTGGAAGGGGCTGATCCCGGAGGTTCTGTGAGGATGGTGCTTTGCAGGCTGTGCTTCCAGCAGGGCTGGGGCTGCCAGGACAGTGCCAGCCATCACCTGGCTGTGGGCACGTGGAGCCCCGAGGGCATCGGCCACATCCATAATGAATGAGGTGTAATGTGTGGGTGCATCTTAAATTTATCACGGCCAGGAAGATGCTTCTGCTCAGGAAAGTGATGCAATGGGTGCCCTGGCAAATAAACACTGGGGGAGGAAATGCAGAGCTATTTGCAATGGAAATTTGGTTTGATTCAGTTTCACAGCCCCTCCCCTCATGCTGTTAAAGAAGTTTGACTTTGAAGTGAAGCCCGAGGAGTTGTTATCTGCTCAGAGGCTGTTAGAACAAACATTTTGCTGTTATCACCTCTTAGCCCTGTGCTGAGGGAACCTGGCACTCCAGATACCAGCACTGCCACTCTGGGACCCTGCTCTGCCCGGAGTGCAGTGCCCAGCATACCATGAAGTGAAGGTTTAAATTTCTCTGGTCGAATGTCTTGCCTAAAGAGACAGAAATCCCAGAATTTCCTTTCCTGTGTGTCCCTAGCTGAGCTAGAGCCCTTCCAGGGCTTTCTGACTGAGGTGTCTGTGCCTGCAGCAGCAGCTTGGCTTAAAGTCAGACCTAAGCCCTGGCTAAAGTGGCCACTGCAGGTCCCCAGGCACTGCTCTTGAGTCACTCGGTACCTGCACAGCAAGGAGCTTTGTGCAGTTTTGAACATCTCTGCTGCTGGATGTGGAGCGTTTTCCCTCTCAGATGGGGTGATGGTTTAAGTGGTTTCCTCTTCCCTCCAAAGTGAGTAAACTTCCAAACCACTAAGCTGGTGAGTATTGACTGACTCACCAATGGGATTAGCAGAGATCAAGCACATTATGTCTGGTTTTTGGACCTGGGCACAGCTTCCACTGGTGGGACAGTGCTGAGCTGCTGTGTGTGTGCTGAAAGCTGGGCTGGTGGGATGGGGAGTGGGCTTAGGGAGAAGGGTTAATCCTCAATTCCTGCCCTGTGCGTGCCACAGAGCAGCAGCAAAAGGGCCAAACCCACCTCTTGAGAGAGCCCCTGTTAAAGTTTAATTTTCTTACAGGCTCTTATCAAGGACCAAAGGGCATCTGCAGAGTGTTGGTGCAGCTCACGTTTTCCTGCTGAATCACCCTTGGGAAGCTCAAGTTAGAAATCCCCCTCTCTCCCCAGGTTTATCAGGTTTTGGGGATTGGGTGCTGAACAGAGCCTGGAACACTCTGCAGGGCTGGCAGCTCCCGAGGTTTAATCCAATCCCAACCCCAATCCCAACCCCTTCCCTGCATGTGCTCGCTCAGAGCAGCATTCCTGGCTTCTGTGCCCTTCAGAGCCCCTGCTCTGCTGAGCTGGGAAGAGCAGCACGAGGGGCACTGCCAGACACACGGACAGGGCTCACTGAGGTGCCAGCCCCTGGCGTGGGATCACAGCTCCCACCCTCTGTGTCCCCACACCTGAGGCTCTGTCCTGTCAAACCCATCCTGACCTTGCTGGTCACAATTAACAGAGCAGGTAATTGAGGTTGGGCTCCTTGCATGGACAGGGTGGTCCAGGAGTGCTGCAGCATCCCCTGAGGAGCATGGAGGTGGCGTTGGCCCTGGGGCAGGGGTGGTGCCAGCGCTGTCCCCTGCTCCTGTGCTGTGTGTGCAGCACCCAGGCCTGTCCTTTCCCTTGTCATTACAGTAAATGAGCAGTCCCAGGGCTGTTTGGTGGAGGTTGGGTTGACAGGGCAGCTCGGGGCTGGTGTGTGTGTGACAGTGCTGGGGGCAGGAGCAGCACCCTGGCACTCCTGCACTCCTGGAGGGGGACAGGGACCAGCATCGTGTCACTGCCACCCCTGTGTCTTCCAGCAGGGTATGGACAGGGCCAGGGGGCTGGCACAGCCAGGAGGGCACAGACACCTTGGGGATGAAATGCTTTGCACAGCAGAAAATCTCCTCTGTGAGCCTGGTGCTTGGGGTGGTGGTGAGACTTGGGGGGCTGGGATGTGTGGGGGTCCTGCTTGCTTGGTCACCTTCCTGGGCCACCTTCCTGGGTCACTTTCCTTGGTCACCTTCCTGGGTCACTTTCCTTGGTCACCTGGGTCACCTTCCCGGGTCACCTTTGTGGGCCACGTTCCTGGGTCACCTTCTTTGCTTTCTGCTGCTGTTGCATGGATGTGCTTATCCCAGTGCAGGTGAGCTGGCTGGCTCAGGGCCAGAGCAGGAATTTGGCACCCAGCTCTTGCACAAAACCACAGGAAAGGTGTGTGGATTGTTGGAGATCTGCTCTCTTGCTGATCCTGGACCCTGCAGCGATGCCCATGACTTCTCTCCTCGTCGTGCTGGGGCTTGGCTGGGAAGGAGCTTGTCCTCCTTCCCTCTTCCTCTCATGAAAAATTCATCTTTGGCACCTTTGCTTCCCCTTTGTCTCGGCAGGCCCGGTGTCATCACCATGCAGGCGCTGTCGGAGGAGGACCGCAGGCTGTGGATGGAGGCCATGGACGGCCGGGAACCGGTGAGCAGCAATTTGGGATAAAAAACTGAGGAAATGGTGCTGAGCTCTCAGGAGCCCAGGGCAGGTTGCTCCCTGCTCGTGGGGCAGCTCCTGCCTCCTGCCAAGAGAATCCTTTAATCCCTTGGTTAAATATTTGAGGTAATACTGTATCTCCCGTGCTTGGATTGCTTGGAGGTGCGGTGGAGAGGAGGAGGGAAGGCTTGGCCAGCACAAACATGCTGCTCTGCCGTGCTGAAAGGAAAACATGGCAAAAAGAGCAGTGGAAGAAAAGACGTTGTAGATTTCCAGGGTTTTTGGAGTCCTGCGACTCCTTGGCAGCCGTTTCTGGGTCTGGTAGAGAATTGGATTTCGTGTGAGCAGAGGAGTGTGGCCCCTGTTCCCCGTGTTTGCTGCTGCTGTGCCAAAGGCTTCCTCACCTCTGGAAGGGATTCTGGAGTTTTGCAGGAAACTCGTTGTTAGTTTTTATTTTGGAATGCATTTGCAAGCCTGACTGCCAGCTTGGAGAGCGTTGGCTGGTTCTGAGCACGTCCCTCAGGAGGTGCTGGGGTCACGGTGTGACCTGTGCCAGCTTCATGTGGTGACAGTCCCATGGCACTGCCGAGCAGCCAAGGCCAGTCTGTGGCCTCTGTGCCTGCTGCTCATGGCCAGCAGTGTTTTGGGATATGAAAAGAAGCCCTGTGGAGAGCCAGAGCAGCCTGGGCTGTTCTGTGGCAGCCCGTGTGGGTGTCTGTACCCTGGGCTCAAGCAGGGCTCTGGCACTCAGAGCTCCATGCAGGGAGCAGGGTGTCCCATCCCAGCACTGCCTGCTCCCACACACTGCTCCTGGTTTGAGCAAATCTCCCCCAAATCCATGGGAAGGTTCTTGTTTGTCAGGAAGAATGCTGGTTGAAGGCAGGGGAGGCATGGAAAGCACGTGCTGGGCTTGGTCAGGAGCTCGATTTTGGAAGGAGCAGCAGTTCAGAGATGGAGAGGCTGCGTGTGGGAGGTGCTGCCCTGCATTTCAGGGAAAGGATTGTGTGGTGGATTGCAGCCAGCTCCCAGCCTGGAGTCGTAGATCCATCAGGAAATTCAGGTAGGACAGGAGCTCAGGAGGTTTCTGGTCCAACCTCCTGCTCAGAGCAGGGGCTCGAGGTGTTCCAGTCAGGAGCTGAGAGCAGCCAAGGGAGGAGAGGGCCCAGCCTGCCTGGGCTCCAGCCCAGCTGCTTCCCTGGCCTCCTGACCCCAAGGCTGAGCCTCTCTTGTTCCAATTTACACCTGCCCAGAGAGGCTGGGGTTGCCCCATCCCTGGTCCAGATCCAGGACAGGGATCCCTGTGGGGCAGGGCTTGGAGCAGCCTGGTTTAGTGGGAGGTGTCCCTGCCCTAGGGCAGGGGGTAGGACTGGATGAGATTTGAGGGCCCTTCCAATTGAAACCATTCCATGATTCTCTGGTTCTGTGACAGCCTCTGCTCCCCTTTTCTATCATCTGCTGAAAAGGGGCCCTTGTTTGGGAGAACCAGCCTGCTCCTCCACCCTGGGACAGCTATAGTGGCACAGCCCTCTCCAGCTCCAGCTGTCTTGATCCCTGCTAAAAGAACCCTGCCTTGATTCTGGTGGCCCCAGAAACAAAATGTGCATTGCTGCTCCTAATCTGAATGGAGTCTTGTGCTCCTCCAGCCTGCACACCTCTGCTGGGGGTGCTGTGGCAGGCTGGCAAAGCTGCAATGGAGCTGCAGGAACGCTCAGCCCGCTGTGTGCTGAGCTGCTGATGTTACCAGGATGCAGCACAGCAGCACAGCCAGCCTGCAGAGGTGCAGACACACATTTTGGGTGCTTGCTAAGAGCTGTGCATACAAAAGGTTCTGTGGAGCAGCCAGGACAGGACTGCCTGGATTCTCCTGTTCCAGAATCTGGTTATGGGAACTCCTTTGAACCGCACAGGTCGTGGTGCCTGCGCTCTGCTGCTGTCCCCTGTTGTGCCCATCAGCTGAGCTGAGGGCAGCTGGCTCAGCCAGCACGTCAGGGGTTGTGGCTGTGCATTAATGCAATACCTGGTGGCACTTCACTGCTGGTGTTTCCACTGCCCTTCCAGGTGTGGGGTGGGAACGATGGGAATGCAGCCCGCATGGAAATGGATCCAAGAGACACTTTGCTGCTGAAGGTGTGTGTTGACACATGAGGCAGCTCCTTGTCCTCAGTTCTCCTCCTCCATCCATCAAAAGTGCAGCTGTGGGCTGTTCTGTGTGGGTTCTTATCTTGCAGCACCAGGGTGCAGTGTGTTATCTCCGTGTTACCTATTCCACAGGGATTTCCTTGAGCAAGAGATGAGGATTTCACCTTTGGACTCCTAGAAATACCCATCCTATGCTTTGAGTGTATTTCTGTAACCAAAGAAGCCTACTGGAAAGAATGTGTGGTTTTCCTTTGATTTGGCTGCAGAGCTTGGGGAAGGATTGGCACGGTGGGGATGGTAATTCCATGTGCAAATTCAGGCTCTGGAGAGATTAGCGCGGACTGGAGTTTGTTTCTTAATTATAATGAAAAAAGTAAACCCAAATGTCAAATTACATCTTAGTGAGATTTAAACATAGAATGTGGCTGCATTAGCCAAGACACTTGTCACAACTTGAGAAGATTTACGCTGTGTCTCTCAGTCAGAGCAGCCTCCAGACAGCTCTCATCACGCCGTTAACTCTTACCACTTGTTATTCATTTGGATAAAGCCCCCGTGTTGACTTTGGGTTTTCTTCCGTGTTGCAGAGGCTGGAAACAGGAGAAACTGCTAACTCCATGACGGAGCAGTGGTGTTTGGTTTTGTTAAGACACTCAGGATCAGTTTCTTGTGGATTTTCTCCTCTGCTGATGCAGTTTGCAAATGTATATGGTGGAGGCCAGAGCGATCCTGAAACTTGCTTGGAACCTGAGTCAGGAATAAAAGCTGTGCTGGCTGGTGGTGGCTGTGCTGGGTTTAGGAGAGGCACAGATTAGGCTGTGTCTTGTGGCAAAGAACAAGGTAAGCATTTAGGTGAGGGTGTGGTGAATGAGTGTGGAGGAGGAGGCTCAGGGGGAACCTTGTGGCTCTGCACAACTCCCTGACAGGAGGGGACAGCCAGGGAATGGGGCTCTGCTCCAGGGAACAGGGACAGGAGGAGAGGGAACGGCCTCAGGCTGGGCCAGGGGAGCTCAGGGTGGACAGCAGCAGGAATTTCTGCATGGAAAGGGTGGGCAGGGATTGGAACTGCCCAGGGAGGTTTGGGTCCCCATCCCTGGAGGTGCCCAGGGAGGTTTGGATCCCCATCCCTGGAGTGTCCAAGGAATTCCTGGCTGTGGCGCTGAGTGCTCTGAGCTGGGGACATGTGGGGATGGGGCACGGGTGGGACTGGATGGGCTGGGAGGGCTTTTCCCACCCCAGCAATGCCGGATCTGGTGCCAGCCCAGAGCCGGGGGTGCCCCGTGGCTGCTCCCCACTAGATGGCAGCTGAGACCGGACACAGCACCCTGGGCTGTCCCCTCCCTGCCCCCGGGGCAGGATGTGACCCCCGAGCTGGTGGTGCTCTCAGGGTGGGGACAGTGCTCCCCTCCCAGCTGTGTCCCCAAACTCAGCACAGCCCCAAACCAGAGCTGCATCCCTCTGCTGTTCCTCTGTGTCCCCTCAGGGTGTGCCTGGCTCCTCCACATGGCCCTGTGGCCACTCCAGCCATGGGTGGGATGAGCCTCTGGAGCTCCCCTGTGGTCCTGTTCCAGCTGTGCTCCTGGCAGAACATCTGGCAGTGGTCCTGGAGCTCCTTCAGCCCTGCTGCCCGAGATGCCACCAGTGTTGTGTGGCAGTGACAGCAGAGCCCAGCCCCACATTCCTGCCCAGCACACCTCCCACCTCCTCCTTGCATATTGCTTCTGGGAATTCTTTCTGAAATTGTTTTTCATTTCCCTTGTCTAATTATACAAAATGGTGAGAGATTTATTTCCCAGTGGAAACGTTGTCTTTTGAACTCACTCCAGCGCTTTCAGCCTCAGCATTCCTGTTATTTTGGCTCATTCAGAAAATAAATTCACTTGAAGGACTTCAGTCGCAGCGTGGCTGTGGGGGGATGGACAGGCACCCACTGCTCCCCTTCCCAGCCCTTTGTGCTGCACTGGAGCTGCAGATGTGCTTCACCATGTGAGTTCATTCCCTCTCGGGGGTGGCAGGTGCTGTCACCCAGAGCACCTGTGACACACCTGTGACACACACAGTGGCCTGAGCTCTGTGCCCAGGGAGCCTGTGGGTGAGTGCCAGAGCCATCCAGAGCCATCCCCGTGTTCCTGCTCTGCTCTCCCCAGGCTCTGCTCCCTGCCTGCCTCTCCAGTGCCTTCCCTCACAGCCTTTTTCATGCTGGGTTTTGATTATGCTCTCAGTCCCACAGACGTGTTTTTGTCAGCTTTCTGGAAAAGATGTTTTTCTGTCTTGCAGGTTTTCATGGCCTTCATCCTGCCTGGGTTTGTTTGCTTATAGCAGATTTTTTTTGTTGTTGTTCTCTGTGACCTGAGTCATTCCTGTTGCTGCTTCTCTGTCTCCCTGTCTCTCTCTTGAGTGAACAGAACATTTTTTTCCCCACTCTGCCCACTCTCAATGTCTAAGTTTCTATTGTTTGCTGCTTCTCTTTGCCTCTAATCTGTTCCCCAGCCCAGACAACCCAGAACTTTCCCTGAACTGGAGCTCAGTGTCTCCATGCTCTGGGAGCATCCGTGCCACCTCTGAGTGCATGGTGATGGTGAGTCCCACTGTGACCCACACTGGCCCAGGGCAGCCCCTGCTTGGCTTTTTTTGCATTCCACAACTCAAGATTATTGCCCCCAAATTTTTTTTGGTCCTTTTTGGGGACAAGGGTGTAGCAGAGGGTCCTCAGAGGAGCATGTTCCACGTCATGTTCTATGTTAGTTCTTGGATCACGTGCTCTTGCCACTGCTCCCTCCTTCTCCCTGCTGTTTGGTAACCCTTTAATCCTGTAATAGCAGTAACTTTACATGGGGTTTGTAAGCTTTTATTTTGCTTCTAAAGCACTTAAGCCAGTGAGGTCTTAAGCTTTGACTTCAGGCTTTTATTCCTGGTTCCAGCAACTGCTGCTTCAGTGGCTGGTGGCTCACCCAGCTGGTGTCACTGTGGCTGCTGGGCTTTGTCCTCTGCTTAAGAAGCTGTTTCAGAGAGGAATACTCAGAGAAGCATTACAGATAACTTTTAAAAGAGCAAAGAGCCCTCTGGATTGCTTTTACACACCTCAAAGTGCTGTCCCACCCAGTTTTGGCAAGTGTGTGATCTCTTGTTGCAGCTGTGTTGAGGGGGGTGTCAGGAGCAGAGCCGTGGCTGCTGTGTCTGCTGTGAATGCCTCATTGTGTCTGTAATGCATTCCTTGCTCTTCCTTGGGGCCTGTGCTGCAGAAATTGGCTGTGAAAGTCTGGCTTTGCCTGGATGCTGGGGTGGCTGGTCCCAGCACACCAGGTGGGTTTTGCTGTCCCTTTGGGAGGTGTTGCCTCTGGTGGGGACCCAGTGGCAGCCACTTATGTCCTTGTGTCACTGCTGATACCCCAGGGAGGAGCTCACAGGGGGTCAGGGCTGGAGCTGACCCCCAGGACATGGCACAGCACACGTGTCCTGCTGTGCTGCAGTGTGTTCCTGGGTTTGGGGGTTCAGGCTGGAGCTGAGTGTGGTGCTGGGAGGGGGGTGGGTCTGTGGCTGCCTGGGGAACGGGGATAATCGAACCTGGATTGCAGCACAGATGTGGAACAGGATGGAGCAGCTGCTTGCAGCAACTTGTTTGTGAGCCTGGGACCAGAGAGGTGAAGCAGCCCCAGGGGAGGGTGCAGGGTGCTGGCATCCAGGGGTTTCATGTCATGGTGTGGTGGGAACTCACTGTCCACTCTTCAGCCTCACCAGAGCCTCAGCTGGAGGGACAGACCAAAGAGAGCATTCTCACTTTCCTTTCCTCTCCTTAGCACCTCTGCTTCAAGTTATTTGATCAGGCAATTCAACAAACACGTGGAAATTCAGGGAATAGCTCCGTGTTGGGAGAACTAATTTCCCTGCCAATTTAAATAGACTATTAGAGTATTGTTTCCGACTTCAAATTAAAAATTAAAGTAAATGGTTCATGGTACAATGACTCGCAGAGCCAGCCTCTTCCATTATTTCCTCCTTTATTGGCCTTACATTTGGTTTTAAGCAGTGATTTACTGTCCTGCTGCAGCCCCAACACCATCCCTCACCCAGGGCTTCTTCCTCTCCCAGCTGCAGCCCCAGATGAAGGATTTTGGACTCTGGTGTTTTGATAATTTTATTTCTGTATTTCTGTATTCACCCTCGGTTTGGCATTCCTGGCAGGTCTGTGTGTAGGGCTGGGCTGGGATCAGGATTAGGGCTGGGATCAGGATTAGGGCTGGGTTCAGGATCAGGATCAGGACTGGGCTCAGGATCAGGAGCAGGGCTGGGCTCAGGCTCAGGATCAGGACTGGGCTCAGGATCAGGACTGGGCTCAGGATCAGGACTGGGCTCAGGATCAGGAGCAGGGCTGGGCTCAGGATCAGGAGCAGGACTGGGCTCAGGATCAGGAGCAGGGCTGGGCTCAGGATCAGGAGCAGGACTGGGCTCAGGATCAGGATTAGGGCTGGGATGAGGCTGCAGGCTCAGGCCATGGCAGGGTGCAGGTGGATGTGTCCCACCCTCTCTGTTTTTTGGCTGGTACAGGTGGTGGTGGGGAGTGCTGGCAGCCCTGGGTGGGTACAGGCAGGGCTCAGGGTTTCCCAGGGAGGTTTTGGGTGTTGTGGAATTCCAGGTCCTGTCTGCAGAGGGATAAATGTGCTGCTGCAATTTTGGAGAGGGACACCAGAAACTTTTAAAGCCCCATGGGGCTGGCTCCCAGGCCCAGGAAAGAACCTTGTGCCACATGCCAGGATTGGTCCAAGAAACCTCTGCAGCCACCCTGGGCTTACAGAGATCCCTCTGCAGAGGAGGGATGGATTTGTGTCCCCTCTCTGCTGCCCCACAGGTGTCCCCAGGTGTGCACATGGGGCACTGAGAGTGGTCTCACCCCAGGGATGTCCCAGCCTTTAAAGCTCCAGGACTCAGTGGTGAGTCCTGGCACGGAGCCACCAGCCTTGCTCAGAACACCCAGGCAGTGTCAAACCTCTTTGGCAGAGGAGGAGCGCCAGGCACGGCTGTGTTACAGTTATTTTAAAAATAAAGATGACACTGTCATTTAAAATTAGGCTGGTTTTGATGTGTTGAGAGCCCGTGTTCGTCAGCAGACGTTGGGAGGAGGAAGGGTGTGTGTGCTGGCTGGGGCTGGCCAGGCTCCAGGCAGAGCTGCTGGAGGAGGATGTGCAAGTTGCTCAAGCATCCTAGAAAACTTGGGGAAAGCTCAGAGCAGGAGAAATTTTCACTTTTTTTTTCACTTGCTTGAGTGATCCCAACATGTCTGCTTCGCTGGACTCAAAAATGCTGCTCTGGGAATCTTTGGGCTCTTTAGTTATTCCAAAAATGTATTTTGTTGGAGCAGTTGACCTTTAGCTGTGTTATTCTGAGGCTGCCATGGATCTGCTCCCCTCGTCCCACACAGCCCCCGGAGTGGCTGCTGCTGCATTCCCTGTTCAGCGTGAGCCACGGGGAGCTGCCAGTTTGACCCAGGTAATTTTTTTCCCTTTTCTGACCCAGGTGATTGTTTCCTTGGGTGACAAACAAGGTTATATAACTGTGCTGAGCTCAGCAGCCCAGCTGGCTGGCAGGGAGCCCGGCTGGCCTCGGCTCCAGAGGCCCTTGGGAATGCCTGCACTTGTAATAAAATGTGGGCTTGCTTTTAATTAGAACCATCCTCTAGCTCAGCTCCCAGAGACAGAAGAGCAAGACCCACATCGAGGATTCCAGCCCCCCAGATGCTTGAGTTTTTCTCTTCTGTCCTTTAATCAGGCCCAGGGTATAAGTTTGAGGCTGAAATTTGTGCTGGAAGGAAAGAGCAGGAGAGAGAAAGGGGGACACGAGGTGGGAGATGAGTCTGGCTGTGATGAACAGTAGGTTGGGAGGAAAGGAAGGAAGGAAGGAAGGAAGGAGCTGCCAGGGTCCCTGGCCACCCTCTTCCAAATGAACAGCTTCGTCTGCATGACATAAACCAGCATTTCACAGTGGGTTTCTGCTGCCCTGCCAAGTTCTCCACTTGGGAAGCAAGGCATAATTTTCCCTCCCCTCCTGCTGCAGAGAGGTTTGCAGGGATGTGGGCTGGGAGAGATCCTGCTCCTATCTGTATCCTTCTGCTCTCAGAGCAGGGAAGGTTATTTCTAACCACAACACAGTGTAGTCTAGCTCTGAAAATCCTGCTTGTAGCACGAAAAGCTGGCTCTCAGACAGAAATAGAACAGGGTTGATAAGGCAGAGCCAGAAACAAGGGCTGATTTCATCAAGGTTGCCAGGTATCCTGCTTTTAACAAGGAAATGGCTTTTTGTACATGAGCTTTGCTGCTCCAGGGCTGTGTCCCAGTGCTGAGCTCTGGGGCAGCTCTGGAGGCTCCTGCATGCTGGGACACCTGCCCATCTCACTCTTCTCCTCTTCCTTCTCTCCATTCTTCCTCTGCCCCCTTCCCTGTTGGCACAGGGACAGGACACAGGGTGCCCCCTGCCCCAGGCCTGGGGGATCTCTGGGTGCCAGAGCTCCAGCCCTGCTCTGGGTGTCCCTGTGCCCGTGGAGAGCCCTGCAGGACACGCTGGGGACAGCACCAGGCACATCCTGCTGTCCAGGTGAGGAGGGCAGCAAGGGGAAAGACCTGTTCCTTTTGCTTCAGGGCAGGTGAGGTGTGCAGAAGGGATGTGTAGGGCTCACAGCTTTCCCTGCTGGGCTGAGGCTGGGGCAGGGCTGTCTGTCTGTCTGGCTGTCTGTCTGTGAGCTCTGGGGTGCTCGGGGTGCTGCAGGCACCCAGCAGCAGCTGAGTCAGTCAGAGTGGCTGGACTCCAGCTGGAACTCTGCTCTCCAGCCCATTTGCCCTTATAAAAAGGGTTACAAAACACTCATGTGGAATGTCTGTGCTCCTCCTGCCCATGGCCTCCCAGACTGTCCCAGCGTGGCTGGGAAGCCACTTGGGCTACCAGTTCTGAGGGAATATCAGATCTATTTATACCCCTTGGGCTGGTGCATCTTTTGAGCTGGAAGTTGAAAGACTCGTTCCTGGCTGTTTTGAGGATTTCTGAATATGAATCACAAGGAAATTGCATAACACTGCAGCGTTTCCTCCCATTGCTCTGGACCTTGCAAACACCAGCTCCCCCAGGGAGACCAGGGAATTCTGGCAGCACTGGCCCATCCTGAGAGTCCAAATGGAAAGTCTGGCTTGAAGGGAACGTCCCAGCAGCAGTGACAGGAGTGTGAGGTGGAATCTTCCACGCCAGGGCATGGAGTTGAAATCCTTCTTCAGTGGAGATCCCCTCTCTGCAAACCAGGGCTGCTGGCCTCAGTGCTTTCCTTCAATCCCTCTTCCCTCTGAGCAGCTGGACAATCCTTTCCTCTAGATTTTAGCCACTGGGGAGAACTTTGGGCCAGTGTTGGAATCTGAAGGATTTTGGGAGCTGTGCTAAACACTGTGCAGCCTCCAAGGGGTGCAGCTTAGGTTGGGCAATTTTGAATTTTAAGCTTGACATGGAAGTGAATGAGACTTAAAATGAAACAAGTGCCATGGGAAATCATAGCCCCTGTCTTGTGGAGGTTAATGAACACCATGGGCAACAGCATGACCCCTGAAATGGGGAAATAAAAATGAAATTACTTGACATCATCTTTTTGTAGTTCCCCTTCCAACCCCCAGCTACTTCCTTTTCCTTTTCTTTTCCCCCAGTCCAGTGTCATCCTAAACCACTCACATACCCATTTGCTCTTTGCACATCATGTGTGCAGTTTGTTTGGGACCAGGCTGGAAAACCAATGGGTTAAATTCTCCCTGATTTATCTGTGCACAAGCAGAAAGTGCATCAGATGATGAATGGTGGCTGTAGGATTATTTTAGGCTCTGGATGGTGTTTGAGGGGTGTTTCAGGCTCTGCATGGTGGCTGTCAGTGGCTGTAGGATTTCTGATGGTGTCTTTCAGAGGATTTCTGATTAGGAAAATCCACAGCTGATGTTTGCAGGACCCACAGCTGCATTGCTGGGGTTTGTGGTGATGGCAGGGCTGAATTTAGGGGGGGCAGGAGCAGGTGCAGCACCTGCATTGCTGCTTCTGCCCAGGCTGTGGTCCGTGACAGGCTGGGGACATGGATCCAGGAGCAAACACTGGGCAGTGCTGGGGGGGTTTGAGTGACCCCCAGCTCATCCCTGGGCTCATCCCTGTGGCTCCAGGGGGGCAGGGAGCTCCCTCCTGGGCTGTGTGCTCCTCCACCACACCCTCGAACATCTCAGAGCTCTTCATCATCCCTATAAAACCATTTCCTCTGCAAAACGTAGCATGTATTTAGTGAAATGTCTCACCAAAGGAAATAACTGGCTCTTTGATGAATTATCTTAAATATCAAGTTCATAATTGAGCATAGTGCAACTGTCAAAGTAGTCATGAGTTGTAACTGCTCTCATAAAATCTGTCTTTCTGGATTACTTACAGATGCATCTTGGAATTTTTCAATAATAGCTTGTAAAGGGCCTCCTTTAAGCTTCCAAACAGCAATTATCCTGCAGGAACGAAGCAGCAGTAGTTTCTGCTAAAAGAAATTATACAATCTGGTTTTGTTCAGGATATTTGACCATCTACAGTAGGAGTTTAGAAAACAAAATACAGGACATCAATGTCTGTAAGTTTTGTAGTATCTTAATAGATATTTTTTCTCTACGCATCACTTGTGAAACTGCCTGGTAAGGATATTTTGGCTCTGGAAATACAATCAAATGGGAATAATTAGCGAGAGGGAGATGTTAAAGCGTGGCAGTGCTGCAGGGCAGGGATTTGTCTCCACGTTAGTCACTAGTTCTGGGAGTTTTATAACCCAGCCTGTTCCCACATGTGTCCGTGGGCCACAGGCCCTTCACCTCCCAGCAATGTTTCTGATCTCCCACCCTTTGTCAGTGACTAATTCTGCAAAGTGAAAGAAGCTTTTTATTTCATGAGAAACTCTCTGGGTTTAGGGCTGTTTTCTCCAGAGCGTGTTAACAACAGGAAAAGCAGCGTGTGGGCATAAAAATCCACTCATTTCATGGTGTTTTATTGTCTGGGCTGGTGCTGGGTGATGTGTGTGTCTGCAGAGCTCCCACGAGCTGAGTGCTGGATGCTGTCACCCTGTGAGTGTCACCACGCTGTCCCCTCGTGTTGCCCTGGCCCAGAGCTGTGTCTGTGAGACAGCCACAGCCAGCCTGGCCGTGGGAATGGTGCAAATACATGAGAGAGAGAGGGTGAGGGTGGGGGAAACCAAATCCAGCACTTGGCAGTTGTTTGGAAGAGGGCTCAGAAGAGCTTTTCCAAGCTGCTCCCAGCCCATCTCTCCCAGGACAGTCCTGTGTGTGTGTGGTGTGGGGAATAGCAAGAAACTCTTTAAAATTCTGCACCCTTTGCCAGGGGGAGGCTGGTCCATGAACTGACTGATGTGTTTGTGAGACTAAATCTTCAAATGCATCCTTCTGCTTTAAGCCCTGCCTGATATCAGAGCTGTTTTGGGAAGAGTGGGATATCAACATCCCTAGGGCCAGGCTGGGCAGGAGTGACCTTTGCCAGGGCAGGAGCCCAAGGGGTTTGCCAGCAGAGCAGGGGTGGCCCTTGGGCCACTGGAGGAGCCTCATCTTGGACCTCTTATTCAGCAGCCCTTTCCTCAAACTTGGAAACTTTCTCTTATCCGGAAAAATCTCCCTCTAAAAGATTTGAGGCAGTATAGGAAAAGTATTTCTTGGGAAAGGAAGGGATGTTACAGACTTGGGGCTTGGTTAAAACCCTGCTGTGTGGAGTTGTGTTAATGGATTAACAGACACAGTGGATAAAAGGTTTGTCCTCCATGGATGGATGTAGGGTGGCAGTGTCTGTGTGTGACCTCTGGGTGAAACTTCCCTCTCCTTGTGTGCACACTTTGCAATTAATGGCAAAAGCATCTTGTGTTTCCTTATCTGCCCTTTCCCCTTGTTTTAAGAGCAGCCTCTGGTGATTCACAACCTCTGTTGTTCCATGGATCCAAACTGGGAGAGCAAATGTGCAGGCAGAGGATCTCCAGATGTGCAGAGGGGATCTCCAAATATGCAGAGGGGATCTCCAGATGTGCAGAGGGGATCTCCAAATATGCAGAGGGGATCTCCAGATGTGTAGAGGGGATCTCCCTGGAGCTGCTGGAGGAGCTGGAATGGTTTGGGTTGGAAGGTCCTTGAAGCTCCTCTCGTTCAGCTTCACCTCCCACTGTCCCAATGCTCCAAGGCTGATCCTTTGCTGTGTTTGGTGTTCCCTGTGTGTGGGGTGAGCCAGGGCCCCAAGTCTGTGTGTGATCCCAAGGCAGGGTTTGTGTCTCCAAGCCTTTGGGCAACAAGCTGAGCCCCCAGTCCCTTCAGTGAGCCCCCAACAGAGGCACTGAATTTAGAGGGAAAACTTCCTCAGGGAAGGCTGGCTCTGTGGTGGGGCTGCAGGGGAGCCTGTGAGTCTTTTCCTTCCCTCTTTCCACTTACTTTATTTTCTTCCTATAAACACTGCTCCTAGAGGAAAGCTCAGTTGCTGACTGCAGCTGCTTTTGCTGCTGAATCATCCCCCGCTTGCCAGATGTGGCTGATGGATTTTCTCCTGCTGACAATCACCTCTGCTTGCTCTTGTGTTAGGTAGCCAGGTGTCCTGGGAGGGGGAGAGGGAAGATGCTCCTTGGGGGGATGAGTCCCTGCCCAAACCCCAGTTCTGAGCTGCTCCATTGGATTTGTGCTTCCCTGAGCATGTCCTGGTGGTGGAGCTGACCCAAGGTGTCCTGCAGGAGAGTGCAGGATGACCTGCAGTGTTTGGGTCACCTCCAGGGAAGGAATCTGTTTGTGTGCCCTGCTGGTGCCATGCCCTGTGACACACACAGCCTGCCTGGGCTGGGTTTGGGTTTTGGTTTTGGTGCTGGGGGTTGTTGGGGCACTGGGTGAGCTCTGCTGAGCTCTGATCCTCTGGGGACATCCCAGGAGCTTCACCCCATCCTGAGCTGGAGCTGCTGGGGGAGATCAGAGCACCCCAGGCTCCCTGTGGGTGTCAGGGTGGGATCCCTTGGAGCAGAGCCCTGCCTGCAGCCTCTCCTGCTGTTGCTCTGAGTGTTGCTATCAACATGGCCTTTGGAAGCCTGCCTTGCCCTGGCTATTTTGGGAGGCAGCATGTGATGCAGGCAGCTCCCTGCTCCCTCTGCAAGGGGCTCCCAGCCCTGCTCCCAGCAGCTTCTCCAGCCTTCTGTCCTGTTCTGTGGCCACACTGAGCCCACCCAGCCACATCCAGGGTGCTGCTGGAGCCCTGGGATGTGTGTGTGTGTGTTCCTGGTGGGACTCTGAGCACCAAAGGATTATTTTAAACCATTTTACTCTGTTGAGCTGGAGAAATGCAACCTGTCTGAGGGCTGATCTTCTTACAGCTGCTGTTGGTATTATCCTGGGCTTTCAAAGTGCCCTCACACCATGATGAAAACCTTCTGCCAGTGTTTTCCCTTTTTTATTGTGTCCACTGGAATGTCACTTTAATCTCCAGTAGCCAAGCTGTGGTGGTGATGGGGTGGGAGGAGGAGCATCAGTGTTTGAGCGCTGGAGAGGCTTGGGATGGAGGATGGAGCCCTGCTGGTGGCTCTGCTGGGAGCAGTGCCTCATCCTGCTGCACTTCTTGTCCTCTCTAAATTCATGACATTTCTTTTCGTCCCCTGCTCTTTGCCTGAGTCCTTTGCTCAGGCTGGACCTGAGCAGGGTGGTACCTGCAGAGGTTCCTGCAGTGCCCATAAGGGAATTGCCTGCTTTGCTCTGGGGTCATAGCCTCTACATGTGTCTTTCAGGAGAGGAGCCATAGAATCATGGAATAGTTTGGGTTGGAAGGGACCCTCAAAGGTCATCTAGTCCAACCCTACTTTCATTTTGTTTAGAAACCTCTGATTTCTGTTTTTACCTGGTCCATCCCATTTGCATCCTTTCATTTATCAACTATTCTTTCAAATATCAACTAGGAGCCGTCCTAGTTGATAGTTTAACATAACTGCAGAGCTGGGCCAGCCCAACATTTGTGTGCAGGAGGTCGTGGTGGTGTTTGGGGCCCTGGCTGCTGGGGGAGGTCCTGGCAGCAGACACACTGTGGTGACACCAGCAGTGCCAGCAGTCCCAGCCCAGCTGCAGCCAGGGCCTTCATAAGATTTTCTTCTTGTGTTTTCCAGGTGTACAACTCCAACAAGGACAGCCAGAGCGAAGGCAGTGAGTATTTCTTCTCCAACCCTGAGAGGTGGCTGAGCTGTGGGAGGGGTCAGCAGGAGATGCTGGTGACACTGGGGGGGACAGGGCTCAGTGTGGGGACCCCAGGGAGAGCTGAGTGTGGCACCCAGCAGGGACCAGGGTCAGAAAGCTGCTGCTGTGCCCACGGAGGGCAGTGCCAGGCAGCTCCCTGCACTCCTCAGGGTGTGTCCCCTCCTGCCCCACACCCTGTCCCTGCCCCGGCAGCACTGCAGGGGTCTGGTGGCCTTGGGACCTGCTCCTGAAGTCCAGCAGAGGGCTCAGGTGACACCTGGGACCAGCCAGCTCTTCTCTCTGAGCCAGGATGTGCAGGGTCAGTGTGTCTTTCCAAAGGGAAATTGGAGCAGAAATGTAGGAGGAAGGAGGTCCTGCCTCGTCAAGATTGTCAACAGCAGCCCTTACAAATAAAAACTCTTTTTATTGTAGTTCAGGCAATCAAAGCCTTGGGTCAGGAAAGCACTTGTTTTTCTTCCTAGAGGAGCAGTTGCACCTGGTCCTGCCTCTTGTGTCCTGTGTTTTAAAACCCTTAATTGAGCCATTTCCCAGTAGGTTGGATTTGCCATAATGGCAATTCTCCAGCCCCAATCCCTTCCCTCCTTCCCTCAAAGCCACCAGTCAGGCAGGGCAGGCCTGGGCTGACGTTCAGTGCTTGGTTCATTTTGCTGCTGCCTCAGACACGACATTTCCATCTGGAGCCAAAGCATTTTCCTCTCAATAATTGGTGTAATTTGCAGCTAATGTTCCTCACACCCATTTCAGGCCTTGCACAAAGCAGTCTCTTCCCCCTCTCTGCTCTCTCCTCTGTGCTTTCTCCTTCCCTTTGATCCTCTCTGGCATCAGCACATCCATCTTTTCCTGCATGGATCCCCTGGCTCTGTCCCTCCCAGGTGACCCCAGCAGAGCTCGGTGCTGTGCTCACACTGGGAAGGGCAGCATGGCCAGTGCCCCTGGGCTGGGAGCTCTGTCAGATCAGCTCCTCTTGTCTCTTTTCCCAGAGGGGCAGAGGGAGTTTGTGAGGTGTGGAGCCCAGCTCAGCTCTGTGCTCCCTGCACACGGCCCTGGACCTGCTGGTTTGGCTCACCAGACCATTCTGATGATCTCTTAGAGATGAGAGTGATCCTCCCTGTCTGCTCCTTGTCTGTCCTTCCTGGTTCTGGGGGCAGGTTGGGACCCCTGGCTGGAGGTGATTCCAACCCCTCTGCTTGGGCTGGGCAGGGATCTGACTGCCTCAGCCTCATTAAATCCCTGGTTTAGAGCTCTGCTGCCTCCCCAGCCACTCTAAAATTGATTCAGCAGCTGGCTGGCTGCCAGCAGCCCTTGATACAGGATCTTCCTATAAGGACTTGAAATGAGTGTGGTGATGGAGTGGGTCCGGATGCAATTCCTGACCCTGGAGTCTCTGTGGCCTCTATACCTCTGCTTTTCCTGCCTGCACTTGTGGGAGGCTGAAAGTGCCTCTCAGTGCTGTGGTGGCTGGAATTTTGCAGGTTTCTGGGTTTTGTGTCCTGCTGTGTGGCCAGATGGCTGCAGGCCTGTGGGTGATTTATCTTGATCTGCTGTGGAGGGGAGGAAGCTGAGCAGAGGGGCTGGGTGGTGTCACTGAACCATGAGAGCCAGGGGAATTCACATGCTCTGCTTTGCTGACCAGGAGGACTTGCCCTGCTCTGTGGAAACAAATCCTCCAGGCCATTTGTGCTTAGTGCATGGAACAGCACAAAATTCCTCCTTTCACTTCTTTCCCACCATTTCCTTCTCCACCTTCCACATCCACTTGGTTCCCCATTAGTTCAGGACCCCATCAAAGTATTTATTTTCACAAGCTCTTCACAGACCTTGAGTCCTTTGGCTGCCCTGTCTGCTGTGCCCTTGTCTGGGTGCCCTTCCCAGCAATCACAGTCATGGAATCACAGAATGTTTTGGGTTGGAAGGACTTTAAAGCTCCTCTCTTCCCCTCCCTGCCACCTTCTACTATCCCAGCTTGCTCCAAGCCCTGTCCAGCCTGGCCTTGGACACTTCCAGGGATCCAGGGGGAAGCCACAGTTTCTCTGGGCACCCTGTGCCAGGGCCTGCCCACCCTCATTGTTAAAAACTTCTTCATTTCTCTCACCTAATCTGACCCTCAATCTTCCTTTCCCAATCCTGGCAGCTCACTGGTAGTAAGAGCCCTGAAAACTCATTTCTGGTAAGACATGAAAGCTCATTCCTCTGCTTCATGATTCCCCCCCTCCTCTTCTGTGCTTCTCATTTCCAAAATGCCTTTGAAAGGACTCGAAGCAGAGATGGTTCCATGGCACAGGAGCTGCTGTGACCTTGCACTGCCCTGGTCACAGCTGGAGCCAGGCAGGCTGACAGAGCTGGTTCAGCCCTCCTGCCCCTTCCTGATGCTCTGATATGTCACATCAGCATAAAGGAGAGGAATTAATGGATTAAATAGAAATAATCTGCCAGGCAAAAATAGAACAGGATGAGACCGATTCAGTAGTGCTTGGAATGAGATAGTGCCTGAAGGTCAGAGGAGTGTGGGGGTGTGTGGGCAGCAGCTGCTGTGCAGGTGATGTTGTATCCCCTGTGCTGATGTGAAATGTTTCTGGGATGGAGAACAGCCTGGGCACTGCATCTCCTTGGCACTGGATGCTGCTGGAGGAAGAGCCTGTGCCACGTGTGAGGCTGAGCCTCCCACCCTGCCCTGAGGAAGGAGAGCCTCAAGGGAGGCTCTTCCAGCCAGGCAGGGACAGGTCAGGTTGGAAGTTAGAGAAAATTTCTTCTCTGAAAAGCCTGCCAGGGCAGGGGGGGGTCCCATCCCTGGAGGGGTTTTACAGCCATGAGGATGTGGCTCTTGGGGACAGGGGTTAGTGGTGGCCTTGGCAGTGCTTGGTTAAACTTAGTGGCCTTGGAGGGCTTTTCAAACCCAGATGATTCCGTGGATCTGTGAGCAGGACAGCAGGAGATCCAGATCTGCCTTTGGTCTGGACCATTGCTGAACCCAATCATTTGGTAAATGAGTGAGATAAAGAGCAGATGCTCTGAGAGAGGGGAAATCAAGCTTTTACAATGCTCATTAAAAGTTAAATTTAAGGGTGGATAAAGGCACTTTGGATATTTAATCAGATATTATTTCTGGATATAACTACTGTAAATAAATCCCCGACCTTTCCTGATCCAGAGCTTGACAGTGAGTGGAAGAGCTTGTTCATCTGCTTAGGGGGATTATGCCAGGTCACTTCCATGCAGAGGCACTGCTGGGTTTCCTTCTCCTGCTGTTGCTGCAGGGAGCTGGGATCCCATCCCTGCCTGGCCCTGGGGTGGTGGGCCCTGCAGGGTTAGGCAATCATGGAATCATGGAATGGGTTGGGCTGGAAAGGACCTTAAAGATGATCCAGCTCCACCCTGTGCCATGGGCAGGGACATCTTCCACTATCCCAGGATGCTCCAAGCACTGCCCAACCTGGCCTTGGGGGCCTAAACACACCAGGGGCTTAAGGAAAACTGTTCTGTGGGATGGGTTGGCACCTGCAGTGGGTGGCAGAGAGCCTGAAGCAGTGACCCAGACTGTCAGCACCCCACAGGGATACCCACGGGTCAGGGTCACACCAGTGCCAAGCCAAGGCTGATCAGACCTGCTGAAGAGATTTTCCCCAGTGTGGTTTTGAGCTCCTCAGGTCCCCTTGTGTTTATCAGCTGTGCCCTGCTGATGGATGGCACACTGGGATCGTGCTGCATCCATGCTGGGAGCCCTGAGGGTGCCCAGCAAAGGGCCCTGCAGCTTCTGGATTATCCCCACGTGCTGTGGCACAGCATCCTGCAGCTCGTTGTGCTTGTGTTGGCTCAGACTCGAGTCTGCTTGCCCAGAAAAACACAATGGAGCTGTTTTCCTTTTTGCACTGGTCTGGGTCCTTGTGCCACTCACCAGACAAAGCCCACCCCCAGCACAAAGCAGGGGATTAGGAAGGGGCTGCTCTGCCTGAGCTGGCAGCCGCCCCTGGAGCAGCCATGGATCAGGGATGGGGGAATGTGAGCAGGGAATGCCAGGGAGGGGAAGCTGCACGTGCCTTGCTGGGGGCACTGCCAGCCCTGGGCACGCTCCCCTCCTGCCCTGCTCTGCACACAACGAGCTGTTTCTGTCCCATCGTGCCATTCCCCAGGGTCTGCAGCCTGGTGTGGCTTTGCCCACCCTTCTCTGAGGGGCTGCTGCCCTGTGGAAGGTTTTCCAAACCTTTCTGTAGGGAGGAAGTGATTTTCCATAATAAATAGCTGGTGGTGGGCAGTGCTTTCCAGGCAGTGGTGGAAAGCTCTCAGTGGGATGAATTCTTCTAGCAGGGTCCCTATATTAGTAACTCCTTGGACTTAGAAGTGAAAACCTGCATTGGCACGAGAGAATTGAGTTGTACATCCCATGTCATGTTTTAGCTCTCACTGTTGGGCAGAGGCAAGGCACCTCACGTGCCATTTTCAAGAATTTTTTTGTGTCAAAATGTTCAACTTCATTTCTTTCCAAGCAAAAAGTTGTCAGCTTTCCAGACAAATTCGAGCTGTCTCACCTTGATCCTCAATGGATTTTTGATGCCTGGCAGAGCCCAGGGCAGGGCCTGGTTCAGAGGGATGCTGGAATGATGATCAGTGTTTGTGTTTGCCCGGGTTACAGCTGGTACAAACTGCTGGGCTTGTGTTTTTGTGCCCTCATTTATCTCCTGGTGCTCTGGGCAGTGGTGCATTGCTGGGATGGCAGGGATTCAGGAGCAGCCCTGCCAGATGTTCACCACTGCTCTCTCTGCCCTCCCTGCAGCTGCCCAGCTGGACAGCATCGGCTTCAGCATCATCAAGAAATGCATCCACGCTGTGGAAACAAGAGGTAGGGCAGCTCAAACACGTGTTGGGATTCCGTAATATACTTTATAGAGGCTCAGGCACAACATAAAAAGCAAAAGCAAACAAAATCAGATTGTGACATTATACAGGAAAAAAGTGGGACTAACATCACAAAATAAGAAGCATTATGAATTTACGGTATTTTATGGAGAAGAATTTAATTGAAGTGGGATTTTTTTTAAGATTACATTGTTCATATGGGAGGAATGCCTGAGATTTAGAGACTGACATCCACGTTGCCCTGTTATACTATGCTGGTATTTAAATCTCTTGTTAAAATCCAGTGAAGCTGGAAAATGAGAGAAATAAAAGAGAATTACAACACAGTGTAAAATTCCTTACTGATTTCAGAGGCCATTTGAAGTTATGGTGTGCAGCTTATATGTATATTGAGAAGCCCCAGAGACATTTCTTAAAATAAAATATGCAGTCAAATGGGGAGAAAAGGAAGAGAAGATTCAAGCTTTTCAAGGCTTCTATTTTATAGGTTCAGATGAGTTTATCCTTTAAGCACAAAAAGTAATTCTCCTTACTGACATTTTATTATTCTGAGGTTCATGAGAATTTCTGTAAATGAAAAGTAGTAGTGTTCCTGCTATTTTTTCATAGTTGTTTTTACTTTACCCATGGCTTTTGGGGCAGCTGTTGGCAGTGGAGCAGTTGCTTTCCTGCCCTTTGTATGGACAGAATGATTCATGAACCCTGGGGCTCACATCAGATGAAGCCATAACGTGCTGGGGCTGATGCTGAGAAGTGTTTTCCCCACGGCTGGGCCAGCAGGGACTCACAAACACGGGGCAGAGTTAGCAAATATCACCCTGGGTGTGCAAAAGGGGGGACAGGACCCAAGGGGGGTGTTCACTTCAGCATCCTTCCTGCAGGAATGCTGCCAAGCACGTCCTCTCATGTGGGATTCTGTCCCCAAAACCTCTTGTGGATCTGCTTGTGTACAGGTGGGATTGTCCCAGCCTCATAGGGACGGGATGCAAGAGGCTCAGACCTCGACCTGAAGAACTTGACACAGTAAAATTTTCCCAAATTGTCCTGGTTAAGTGCAGATCCTGCAGGGGCTGCCATAGCTGTGGGAAGGAGGAAAAGTCTCCTTAGATCCTTATTTCTGAGCTAACTGGGGGTGACACTTCTAATGAAATAGGAAAGGATACTTGAAAACCTCGATATCAACCCCAAATTTTACCATCTTCTGTAGCTTTGTATTTGACTGGTGAGAAGGTTTTATTGGCTTTTTGAGAAGCCAAAGAAGTGAAAGAAATCTTAGCAGCTCCTGTGACCTTCTGCTGATAAGTTCCTTGTTCTTCCCAGGGATCAATGAGCAGGGGCTCTACCGGATCGTGGGGGTGAACTCCAGAGTCCAAAAGCTGCTGAGTATATTAATGGGTGAGTATCTGGAATTTTGTTAAAGGCAAGCAGATTGTGCTGCTTTGAAGCCTTGCCAAGCAGGAGCAGGGTCTTTTCAGGGTCCCTAATGAGGCTGGGAGGTGCTGGGCACTGTGGGCAGGTCTGAAGGTAGGACTGGTTTGGGGTCTGGCCTCACCAGGTCCTGCTGCAGTCACTGCTGTCCTGCTCACACATGCTCTGGGTTCTGGCAGCATTCCCAAATGCAAACCAAAATCTTCAAAGAAATAGCTGAAAGCTTTGGCTTTTCATCTCCTACCTGCCCCCTTGTTCCCAGCACCCTTTGAAATGATTTTCTCCTGGATGTTGCATGCTGCCTGTGGCTGTTCTTGCTTTCCCCACGGACTTTCTCGTGCCTGTTTATCTCAGTCTTGCCCAGAGTTCTCCAGCATGTTTCCCTTGTGGCTGAGGCATTGGATCCTGCAGTTCTGGATGCTCCATAGAGACAAGCTGCTGGGTCTTGGCACAGCAGAGATTTGCTCTGGCTGTGTGGACAGAACCATTTCAACCCTGACCTCACAGGCAACATTTCCACCCCACAGCTGCAGCCCTGGACCGGTCTGTCCATCTGTCCAGACATGCCTGAGACACAACAGTGGAAGAGGGAGCAGAGCTGGGCTGGAGCAGGGCAGCTGCCCTTGGCCAGTGCTGCCTGATGCTGCTCAGACTTGGCAAAACCACGGATGAAATAGCTGTAGGAATAGGGAAACAAATGCTTACTAATTTGTTAGTGCCCTCTGGAATGTGTTTGTTGCTCCCTGGGGAAATGTGTGGCACTTCTGGACATTTCTTCTTTCCCTTCACTTACTATCTTTCCTTTGCCACATGACTTCCTTCTCCTTGTCCTCACAAAACTCCAGTGCTCCTTTGCATATTTCTTCTTGCAGAAGGTTTTCATATGTTGTGTTTCAACATCTTTTCCTTCTCCTTTTCCAATTCCTTCCTTTCTCACCGTTAAGGTGTTCAGTGAGCAAAGCCCGTGGTGGCTGTTACAGCTGTCAGTGTTAACCTGTGGAAAACATAATCCAGGTGATGGGAGTAGAAGGCACAGCTCCAAATGGGGGTGCAGGGGCCCTCTGTGCTGTGGCATTTGGAAAGTTCACTGCAGTCACGAGAGCTGGTGGCTGCTGCTGTCATTGGAGAAGTTTGGCACAGGCTGGGGACACGTGAAGGTCCCAGGGCTGTGAGGAGCCAGCGCTGTCCCGTGGCACACACGGTGGGCACAGGGAGAGATCAACCCAAGAGCACTGCTGAGCAAAACTGGCTGGCCTGGTGCCCTGGGCAGGTCCTGGCAGCTCCACAGCCAGGTGCTGGGGTGATGCTCACAGCCAGGTGCTCAGGTGATGCTCACAGCCAGGTACTGGGGTGATGCTCACAGCCAGGTGCTGGGGTGATGCTCACAGCCAGGTGCTGGGGTGATGCTCACAGCCAGGTGCTGGGGTGATGCTCACAGCCAGGTACTGGGGTGATGTTCACAGCCAGGTACTGGGGTGATGCTCACAGCCAGGTGCTCAGGTGATGTTCACAGCCAGGTACTCAGGTGATGTTCACAGCCAGGTACTGGGGTGATGCTCACAGCCAGGTACTCAGGTGATGCTCACAGCCAGGTACTGGGGTGATGCTCACAGCCAGGTGCTCAGGTGATGCTCACAGCCAGGTGCTCAGGTGATGCTCACAGCCAGGTACTCAGGTGATGCTCACAGCCACATCCCCTGGGTGGCAGGGCCATGGACCCCGTTCTCCTGTCACAAAGGTGTCAGTCCTGGTGTCAGTCCCAGGGCTGTGACAGATGGCCAAACCTGCCCGGGTGAAGAGCTCTGCAGAGCTGGGAGGGATCCAGTTTTGGACAGCATCCAGCATCCATTATCTCCTCAGCCACTGCAGGCACTCAGCTGTCACCCTGTGTCTCATAAGGAGGTGACAAATTGCTGGTTCTTTTCCTTTGTCCTGGTGTGTCCTGTGGGTTGGTGGTGCTGGAAGCTCTGCTGGAAGAGGGTCAGGGCTGGAACTGGGACCCCTCTTGGGAATCCCCCATTGGGATGCTTTGCAAACCCGTGGCTCCATAATTCCTCCAAATTGTGGGGGATTAAATCTTCATCAACCCCGGTGTTTGGGCTGTGTGAAGTCAGTGTCACACAGAAACGTGTCCCTTGTCAAACCCCATCTGTTCTCACTGCCCTCGGGGCTCCTCCTCAATGGAGGAGCCAAACTGTGCTTCCACTGTCAGGTTTCCCTTATATTTAGAAATGAATGTGGGCAGTGTTACTGCTTCACATACAGTTTAAATGGCAAAAAGATCGAGTTTCCCCGAGCTGGTGTCAGTGACAGTGCTGGGAATGGCTTTGGCACGAGGTGTCCCTGCAGGAGGTCAGCGTGGTGGCCACAGGGCACGGCTCCTGGGTTGGGTTTTAGGGCAGATCTTGTTGGGTCTGGGCTGGGGTGAAGCAATGGGGGGCTGCTCCCAGGGCTGGTGGGGGGCAGATCATCTCCCCAGCATTCATGTGCCATCAAAAATGAGGACAAAACCCAAGGAATAACCCAACTTTCATCAGTGGGAGCTCCCATGAGAGGGTTTATGGTGGCACTGTGGGTGTGAGCTCTGCACAAGGTGAGTTACAGCAGCTGATCTGCTCCTGCTGCTTTGCCAAGGGCTGAGAGTGGGGCTCCTTCCAGCCCCTCACTGCTGGGATTTATCATCCCTGAGGCTGTTTTGGAAGTCTCTCTGTGATAATCACACTGGGGTGATGATCAGGCTGTTCCCCTCACCCTGGAGAGATCTGTGAGAGGCACCAGACCAGGGACTGGCAGCAAAAAGCATCTCCAGGGTTAATGCTGCCCACGGGCTGTGGGTGCTTCTCCAGCCCTGCTTCCACCCTGGCCCCAGTTCTGTGGAAGTGTGTCCTTGTGGGAGGCAGGGCTGCCATCCCTGCCTGGGGACACAGATGCTGCAGCCCACGGCAGTAACTTCGTGCAGACTCATGAATCTGAAGGTCAGGGGGAGCTGATTAACTGCTCTGAGCCTTTTCATGGGACTGACTGTGGAATTCCACCTCGTGTTCCATGATCCTGCCTAGAAACTGCTGGGGGAACCTTTGCAAAGACACACAGTCTGGACTTGTTTGTTCTACTTTGGTTAAAAAGTTTTTTTTTTTAAAAAAAAAAGTTTGGAACTTCTGGGCGGTTTTTTTTTTTTTTTACTATGCCAAACTTATCTTGACTCTGTTAAAATTCTCTCTTGTAAAGGCAGTGCTGTAGGAAGTTTCCTGGACATTGAGTCAGGAGGATGGAGGTCATTTGTGTGATTGCTGGGACACACATGATCTTTGTGTGAATATGCATTTCTTATGTATTTACTTTTCCAAGCACCTCTTGATGTTTTTTTTAAATTAAAATAAACCCTTTGCCCTGAGGGAAAGCTGAACTCTATTCACAGCATTCTTTTAAGCAGGTTAAAAATTGCCCAATGCTTACATGGGGCTTTAAAATTCAAAAGTGCATTATTTGTGTTTGTGAAAAGGCAAAAAAAACCCTGAGCTGAGCCTGTGGGAGCAGGTGGTGTTAGCAGCTGTGGCTGTGTCACCCTGGGCCTTGGGGACAGTGGGAGCCCTGGCACCTGCATTGGTCCCCAGGGACACTTGGCACTGGTGGGACCTTCCCTGGGCTTCTGGTGGCAGCAGGATCCTGGCTGAGTTTCCTGGATGGAGTGAGCAAAGAGCATTGGTGGGGCAGCATCCAAGGCAGGAGAGGTCAGCACAGAGGGCACTTCCATGTCCAGCTTTTCCCTGGCCTTGCTTTGGTGCTGCTGGCCTTGCTTTGGTGTTGGTGGCCTTGCTTTGGTGCTGCTGGCCTTGGTTTGGTGCTGCTGGCCTTGCTTTGGTGTTGGTGGCCTTGGTTTGGTGTTGATGGCCTTGGTTTGGTGTTGGTGGCCTTGGTTTGGTGCTGCTGGCCTTGGTTTGGTGTTGGTGGCCTTGGTTTGGTGTGGGTGGCCTTGGTTTGGTGCTGCTGGCCTTGGTTTGGTGTTGATGGCCTTGGTTTGGTGCTGCTGGCCTTGGTTTGGTGTGGGTGGCCTTGGTTTGGTGTTGATGGCCTTGGTTTGG
>VWZS01001246.1:377894-395224 GCA_013397075.1 Rhabdornis inornatus
GGCCTTGGTTTGGTGTGGGTGGCCTTGGTTTGGTGTTGGTGGCCTTGGGTTGGTGTTGATGGCCTTGGTTTGGTGTTGGTGGCCTTGGTTTGGCTCTGCTGGTCTTGGTTTGGTGTTGGTGGCCTTGGTTTGGTGCTCCTGGCCCCAGCTCAGAGCTGTCACCATCTGAGACTTGGTGCTGTGCCTGAGCCCACTTCCCACTGGCCTGGTGGTGGCTGTCCAGGTGTCTGTGCAGGTGTCTGTGCAGGTGTCCATGCAGGTGAGGTGGCTGTCCAGGTGAGGTGGCCATGCAGGTGGCCATGCAGGTGGCCATGCAGGTGGCCATGGCTGTAATTGCCAGCCAGGAGCTGGGTTGGAGGTGGCTGCAGGATGCTGGTGCTGGCCATTGTGGGGAAGAGGGTCCCTGTGTCCCTGTGTCCCTGTATCCCTGTGTCCCTGTGTGTGTGCCTGGCTGTCACTGCTGTCCCTGCTGTCCCTGCTGTCACTGAGCACCTCGGGCTGCTGTGCCTGGTGTCCTGGCACCCTCCAAGCCACACTGCCCCTGTCCTTGCTCAGGATGGAGAATTCCCTTTTCTTTCTCTCCATGCCAGTGAGTTTGGGCTGTCCTGGATGATGGAGACGTGTCCTGAGCTGGGAATAGCAGATAAATTGGAGTGTGATGGTCTCCCCACACAGCTGAGCTGGCACAAGCTGGAATTGTCTTCAGTTTCTTTCAATTACTGCTTTTTTGTCTTTTCCATAGATCCCAAGACAGCCACAGAGACAGACACAGAGATTTGTGCAGAGTGGGAGATCAAGACCATTACTAGTGCACTGAAAACGTACCTGAGGTAAGGAGAAAAGCCTCACCTGCCTGCAGGAGGGGTTTGGTGCTGGCCTGGAATTTTACTGCCTGTTATTGCAGACCCTTAACAGCAGCACTTGTATAGAAACAGAGAAACTGCTCATGGGGAATTTATTCTGGCTTTTCCCTGACTTTCCAGTATGTTTGAGTAAGATCTGGGGAACACACTCATCTGTGACAGATGCATGTGTTATACAAACACGATTTTAAAACTGATTCTTGCATCCCCTGCCTTGATTTAAGCTTTTTCCTGAGCTTTTCCTGGTGGATTTCCACCTCCTGAGCATGTGGCAGAAGGGGAGGGCAGTGCTGTGTGAGGGCAGGGGCTGTAGAGCTTTTCCAGACCTGATGCTGAGCTTTATTGTAGTTATGATTTCAGTGTGTCAGGCGAGCCAGTATCATCCTGGGGATCTTCCCAGCAGGATAGGGTGTTGGCAGCCAGCAGCATCTCATTTTCCACAACGTGCCTCTACCTGTTGTGACCACAGCTCCTTGCTCTCAGTGGCTGCTGTGTGCTGGGTTGTGTTTGAAGGAGCCTAAATCCAATTAGGGTGATAAGTGTAATTAGCCTGGTGGATCTCAGCCTAGAAAATGACAGAATTTTGCATGATTGGCAACCTTTGCTCCAGAGTCTGAACTGTTGGCAAAGCAGAGAGGAATGTGGGCAGCACCATTGTGTCCCTCTGAATGCAGCAGTGGGAGGGGACAATGGGGATGGGGATTGGGAAAGTTTTACAACTAGGCTTGTTTATCTTTTAAATTTATTTTCAAACTTATTTGGAAATCGTGGGCTCAGTAATGCACTGAAGCTGTGTTACTGAAGGAATGCTAAAATTAAAGGTTAGTTTAGTGGTGAATAAATCAAAGGTCCTTGCATAGATCTTACTCCTTCTGATGGGGGGAATTAATTTGAGTTGGTGTTGCTTAATTCTGCCCTTTTCAGAACGGAGCTGAGTTTACTGCAGGGGCAAAGCTTTCTTAGTGTGGATTGTGTTCCTCAGATGTGTTTTGTGCCTGTTTCCTTTTTATCTTCCAGAATGCTCCCAGGGCCCCTCATGATGTACCAGTTTCAAAGGAGTTTCATCAAAGCAGCGAGTGAGTTTGTGGCTGTGATCCTCCCTGCCCTGCTGCCTCCCCACTGTGCTCCTGGGCTGTGTCCTGGCCAGCAGAGCAGGGCTGGAGCTGGGCAGGCTGATCTGGGAGGTGACCAGAGGAGGAGGAGGAGGAGGAGGAAGGTCAGACAGTGCCAGAGCTCGAGGCTGGGGCAGCTCTGACCATCAGCTGCTGTTAAACTGCACCGTGGTTTGAGGGGCTCGTGCTGCTGCAGATGTCTGGGCATGTTTCCTGCACTGCTCAGGGCAAGGGGCTTTGCTGGGAGCAGAGGATTTTCCCTTGGCAGCCTTGCAGCCTGTGGGGGTGGGAGTGGGATGTCAGGAGAGCCCCGTGGCCATGGCAGTGCTGGCCTCCTGGACTAAACCATGGATTCAACCAGCCTGTGGAGCACCATGGACCCAAACCAGCCTGTGGGTGTGGGAGTGGGATGTCAGGAGAGCCCTGTGGTCCATGGTTCATGGCAGTGCTGGCCTCTTGGACCAAACCATGGACCCAAACCAGCCTGTGGGTGTGGGAGTGGGATGTCAGGAGAGCCCGTGGCCATGGCAGTGCTGGCCTCATGGACCCAACCAGCCCATGGAGCACCAGCTGCTCCAGCCTGTGCACTGGGCACACTGGACATGGGTATTTTCCTGTATTCCCATTGCTGGAATTGCTCTGGTTGCAGCCAGCCCTGCCCTGCTCACTGTGCTGCTCACGTGGCATCTGCTCTGAGCTCAGCCTCTCAGCCCATTTAGTGTCTTCCTTTGGAAACAGCTGGATGGAGCTGGCAGGAAGGAGCAGCACCATGGGGAGTATCTGCAGTGCTTGGTGTGGGATGGAGCAGCTCCCTGGGATGTCTGTCAGAGACAGTGTTAGGTCTCTTCCCATAACAACCCCCTCATGTGGAGATAAATGATCTTCTGTTCTCTGTGCAGAGCTGGAGAATCAGGAGTCCAGGGTGTCGGAGATCCACAGCCTCGTTCATCGGCTCCCGGAGAAAAACAGGCAGATGCTGCACTTGCTCATGAACCATTTGGCAAAGTACGTTTATGACTGATGTGTTTTTCTCTCCTTTTTCCATTTCCTCTGAAAGTCAATAGTGGTGGAAAAGTTTCCTTGTGTGTGTGTGTGTGGTGTTGAGTCATATCTGGTTGGCAACTGGAAACCTGCGTGTGAGTGAAGCGAGGGCTGGGAGACCGAGGGGGGTGGGAGGGGGGNCAGGGAGGGAGGGGTGAGGGACAGGAGCTTCCCAGCCAGCCCCAGCCCCTTGGCAGCACCAGGAACCCGTTCACTCCTGGGAACCTCGTGCTGCTTTTAATGGAGAGGGTCTGGCTGGCCAGGCTGTCCAGGAGGCAGAGCGGACGTGGAGCTCCTCACGTGATTTCAGAGCAAACCTGCCACTGAAGGACTAAAAGTGATTTCTTTGCACAATAAATGACTACTCTGGGGCATATTTTCTGCTTTTATGCACCCTGATGAATCAGTATTTTTGTGTTACCTTGAAACTTTGTGAGGGCGAAGGAATGGGATAATTTTTTTTCTTTCGGTGGTAGAGCTGACCTGTAATTTCCCATCTTCTTCCTGCTCCTGCAGGTTCCCATGGAAACCTTTGATTGGTGTTTTAGAAGTGAAAGCATCATCAGGTGTTTGTGGCAGCCTCAAGGCTGCAGGGTTGGACCTGCCCTTGCACCAGTGCTGGAGGAGCAGCAGGGCTGAGGCAGGACTGGGAAATCTGGGGAATCTCTGCTCAGGAGGAGATCTGGAAGAATCCAAGTTATCTGTTTAAAAGAAAAAATAACAAATGATATTTGAAATAAGCTTAAATACAACTCCAGATGATTTCTTGTGGCCTGGGCTTGTGTCTGCTCCATGGGGTCCCTGGTAAGGCTGTTAAAAATCAAGTTGCTGGTTTAGGTATTGGTTTCAAACCTGCATGTACAGCCTGAAGCCAAGGCCCAGTGGTTCCAGGTGCACCCATCAGCCAGATGGGATTGTCCAGAGCAGCTGTGGCTGCCCCTGGATCCCTGGAAATGTCCAAGGCCAGGCTGGACAGGGCTTGGAGCAGCCTGGGACAGTGGGAGGTGTCCCTGCCCATGGCAAAGAGTGGAACTGGGTGAGCTTTAAGGTCCCTTCCCACCCAAACTATTCTAGGATTCTGTGATTTTGTATGTGCAGGGAATCTGTAATTGCTTCAGTGTTTTCTGTCTAAAGGAAAAACCTGGTGATGGAGTAGAGATGTGGAGTCAGGTTTACAGTGGGATTTGTGTGGGGAAGGAATTCAAACAAAACAAACTGTGTGTGGTGGTGTGTGCTATTTTAGGAAGAGAAACAGCTCATGGTGTTATTTAATAGGAAAAAAATTATCTCAGAGAAGGGCAGGAAGCTGAGGAGTGGGAGCCTGCTGAGCTCTCCAGCCCTGGTGCCATTCCTGGGGGGATCCTGGGCTGAGAGGCAGAGGCACAGGCAGCCCCAGGCATGAGCTCACAGCATCCCTTGGGGGCTGCAGGAGCAGCCCCTGCTCTGATCAGGAACAGCACCCAGATCCAGGAGCAACACCCAGATCAGGAACATTGTCCTGACCCAGGAGAATTGTCCTGACCCAGGAGAATTGTCCTGATCCAGGGGCATTGTCCTGATCCAGGAGAATTGTCCTGATCCAGGAGAATTGTCCTGATCCAGGGGCATTGCCCTGATCCAGGAGAATTGTCCTGATCCAGGAGCATTGCCCTGATCCAGGAGCATTTCCCTGATCCAGGGGCATTGTCCTGATCCAGGAGCATTTCCCTGATCCAGGGGCATTTCCCTGATCCAGGGGCATTGTCCTGATCCAGGGGCATTGTCCTGATCCAGGAGCATTGCCCTGATCCAGGAGCATTGCCCTGATCCAGGAGCATTGTCCTGATCCAGGAGCATTTCCCTGATCCAGGAGCATTTCCCTGATCCAGGGGCAGCACCCAGATCAGGAGCTGGGGCTCATTACTTTCTGAAGGAGCTGCTTGAGG
Source organism: Rhabdornis inornatus (assembly GCA_013397075.1). Lineage (NCBI taxonomy): Eukaryota > Metazoa > Chordata > Aves > Passeriformes > Rhabdornithidae > Rhabdornis > Rhabdornis inornatus. Next base: position 382,836 of record VWZS01001246.1, read on the forward strand.
CTGCGGTGCCATTAAGCCGGACTAAAGACCAGAATGGAGAGAAACCTTCACATCTGCAGCAGATGTTTGAGGGAGGGGCCTGGCTGCCCCGGGGGGATGCTCAGGATGGGTGGGACTGGCTGGGTCTGGGTTCTGCTCAGAGCTGGGCACCCACAGCCAGCATGGGCAAAGCCAGGGGCCTCTGGCTGCCCCTGCACTGCTTGCAGGGGTTTGTCTCATCTGTTTCTGTCTGGGTTTTTTATTTTAAGTAACGTATGAATAATCAAGATTTGCATGTTTATCAGATGAGTTAAAAAAATATTTCTCACAGTCTTGCTGTGGAGATTTGTGACACTAAAACCAGAATTTGGGCTGAGTTGGTTGAGTAGAGAAAGAGCCTGTCACGGGTGGTTTCTGGCTGCTGTGTTTTTGGGGTGTACGTGCTCTGCTGCACTGATGAGGGATGTGGGGCTCCTCATGTGATGAAGCTGTAGTTTTTATTAACAGTGATAAAAATGGTAAGAAAGCTGAAATGGTCAAAAGTGGCAATTATTAACCCCAGTATCAGACAGGATAAGCCTTGCAGGTGTTTGAGCAGTGCCATTCCCCGTGTGGTGGGTCCCAGGGCAGCTGGGGGCCACAGAATTGGGGCCCACAGAGGAGGGAGAGGACAGATCTCAGGAACAGGCACAGACAGGATAGAGGGTGAGGAACATCTTGATAAAAAAATATTTTGATTTCTGCCTCTTTGTGCTGCCTTCTCCCTCATGTCCAGGCAATTGTTCGCTGTGGCCCAGAGAGCAGGAGAGATCCCCAGCCCTGCTCCTTCCAGCCTGAACCAGTCTGGGATTCTGTGATTAAACCAATTTGTTTTAATGCCAAAAAAGCTGAAGTGAAACAAGGTGCCTGTGATGCTGCTGGTGGCTGTGCCAGGGCTGCTGCTGGAGTGGAGCTGGTGGCAGAAAATTGCCATTTCTGTTAGTGGAGCTGCAATATCCTCCCTGTCTCCTCCTTCTTTTGTATTGTACTTTCTCACCCAGGAGCCAGTGCTGTGGAGGTGCAGAGCAGGGGGATTTCACTCTGATTATATTTCAGGCATTTAGGGAATTATTTTTCACGCATGGCCATAATTTGACACCTGAGCTTGGCTTTGTTCTTGTGGCAGCGAGTCCAGGTTGTCCAGCACAGGTGGTGCCAGGCTCATAGCCCTTCTGTGGGTTGGCATCAGTGCCCCACACAGCCCCTGGTCCATGCACCCACTCCTTGTGCCAAGGTCATGCCCGTGGAGGAGGCTGCAGCCGAGCTGTGTGAACATGTATTTAGCAGAATTAATTATCTCTAATAAATCAAGATGTGGCCTGGCCAGCACAGCCTGGTTCCCTTTGGTTTTGCTGTGGTGGTGTTTTCTAGTTTACGTGTTTTAACCAAGATGACAGTGATTGTTATCTCCTGCACGAATTGTTTGCTGTTTATCAGGGCGATGGTTTCCATGGGCTCTGCAGGGCAGCTGCTGATGGGGATCCAGCAAAACTGGATCCCCATCCTCCACAGAGCCTGGCACGTTCCAGAGTGCTCCCTGCTCCACCAGGGATTGCTGGCAAAGGAGAAGAAGGAAAAATTCCTCCAGGTCTCCTGCCTAAAAATACGAGCAGGGTTTGTTTTGCTCCGTGCCGCGCTCGGGGCTGCCCTGCCCTGCAGAGCCCTGCAGGAGCTGCTCCCGTGCCCACCACGGTGCCTCTGTGCCCAGCAGCTCCAGGACCCCACCAGGGCACCTGTGCAAGGCCAGGGGTGGCAGCTCCCCCAGGAATTTGCTTTTTCCTTGCCTTGTTTTGCTGGTTTCCCCCAAGGTGCAAGAGGCTGACGCCTCTTGGCACAGCAGGTCTGATTTCATCCCCGTGGCAGCTGTTTATGCTGCTGTCTGCTAACTATTCATTTGCTTGATTTATGTATTGCTTCCAGTAAGTCATTCTTGTCCAGGATGTTCTGGAAATTTCCACTAGCCACGGAGGCCTCTGAGATGCTCCGTTCTCATGTGCTGCTTGCCCGATTTGGCTGCCAGAAGCAGACAGGAGCTGTCTCTGAGCTGGTGTGGCTGTGCCAGGCAATCATCCTCCTTGCTGCCTTTGGGAATGCCCCTTCTATGCCCAGTGTCTGTTTCTGCTCCTTTTGGATCATGGCAGTGCTGGGTCCAGGCAGAGCCCTGGAGTTCAGTGACCCAAAGGGTCTGGGTGCTCCTATGGGTGATAAAAGGGAGGTGACATGGAAGGAGACTCCCTGCAGGCACATGTGGGAGAATCCTGCCTGGGGCTTGGCTGTCCTGGGCCAGGTTCATGCTGTGCTCTTTTACCCCTTCTCCTTTTTCCCCAATTGCAATGAGTTTAAGGTCCTTCCAACCCAACCCATTCTGTTGTTCCATGATTCTGTGCTTTGTGCTCTGGAGCTGGAGGTACCAGAGCCTTGTGGGGAACAGCAGCACCTTTGGTTTCCCCTTTGCTCTGCTGTCCCTCAGGTGTTGGTGATGCTTCCACAGCCCTGCAGCTCTCTGTGCCTGCCCTTGCCAGCTCTGCCTCCCTCTCACTCCTCTGCTTTTGTTTTTAATATGAGATTCTGCAGAATTACAAACCATCACAAAAAGCCTTGTAGGTGTTCACTGGGTTTTTTGGGCTTGGCTTCCTGTAATGTGTAAATTAGCAAAAGGTTTTGTTCTGCTTCTGCAAATGAACTTTTAACCCCTCTGTCTGGATTGTCCCTGGAGCAGCTGTGTGGGTGCTGGTAGCTTTTCCTTCCATGCTTCTCTAAAAGGTCCTTATATTTATTTCATGCAGTTTATAGCTGGAGGGGAATGTGCCCCAGACCTGCAGTCTCTCCTTGGGTTCTTCTGCACCCACATCCTGCACAAGACTCGAGTCTGGAGATGGATAAAGGGGGTTTTGGACTAAAGCTGGCATCACCAACCTGGCATGATGATTTAGCAGCTCATAACAAAGCACCTGCTGTGTTTGCTGGGGAGTTCTTGTGGTTGAACATCTCTGCCAAGCTCCTCCTGGATCTCCAGGAGCAGCACCAGGCATTTTGCATTCCTCAAGTGTGAATTCTTGTGGGCTTGTGTCTGAACTTGGTGTTGTTGGGTAGAGGTTGTTGATAGCACGTAATTGTCTGGATTCTTTTTAGTTGTTTATCACAGTGAAACTGAAACTGGGTATGGAAAGAGATTGAATCAAGAGTGGGCAAAAGATTTCCAATAACTGGTTGGAGTCTGTGGTGGTGTCTGCACTGTCCCCACAGACAGAGTGGGATGGAGATGTGGAGATGTGTTCATGAGCACATCCCCTGATTGCTCTGTATGAACAGACCCAGCACTGAACCCAGCTCAGTCTGAGAGGTTTCAGTCAGTCTTTCAGCAGAAGAAAGGACACTGAAAATCACCATTGCCAAGACATCTTTGAGCTGCAGTTCTCCAGCCAGGATGCTTGGAGAGTCACAGAAAGGTTGGGGCTGGCAGGAACATTTAAAGTCCATCTTGTTCCAATCCATGTGTGTGTGGCAGGGGCTCAGAACTGGGGGAGTGAGGGATGTTTCCAGTCACTGGGCACAGCCTTGTCCCACTGGAGAAGGTGAGAGAAACATTTTTCCTGCTGTTGTTCACATCATTAATTCTGAGAGCTGCTTATTTCCTATATTCCCTTTCCTCCAACAATGTCTTCTAGGAATTCAGTATTTTGGAGGGATGAGCTCCAACCTTGCATTTATGAAGTGAATGAGCTCCAAAATACCTCTAAGGATAAAAAAAAGTCAACCCCCCTGTGCTGCTCTTCCCTGTGGGCACTGCAGTGTGCGAAGGTGCAGGTGGCACCAGGCACCTCCTGCCCGTGCCCTGGGAGCTGGCACTGCCCTGGAATGTTTCCCTGTGGGGCTGTGGGAGCTGCACTTGCTCACCCTGGTGCTGGAGGCTCTCTGGGAGCTCGTTTGCTTTGGCTCTTTTCCACGCAGCAGGTTGGAGACTCCGGCGTGGTGCTTGCAGATCTTTCAAAGGATTCCTTGTTCAGCCAGAGCTGCTGTGCTGGGCTCTCCCTGCCCTGCTGCCCCTGTGGGTTTGTTCTTGCAGTGTCACAGCACCAGGGAGGTTTTGGAGAAGAAGCTGCCTGTGCAGCAGGGCTTTGCTGAGGCGCTGGGGTGGCACTGGGGTGGCACTGGGGTGGCACTGGCACAGTTTGCAGCCATCCAGGCCCTGTTCCAGCCCCGTCCCCAGGGGTGTTTGAGCATGAGGCCCCTTTGCTGGCTGTGTTTGTGCAGGTGGAAACCATGGTGACATTTAACATCAGCTCTGGCCATGCCTGTGGTTTTCACCAGGCTGTCAGTGGAAACCTGCAGTGCTGCTGTGCCAGGGAATGTGCCAGCCCAGTGCCACTCATCCCTGAGGGCTGGTGAGCAGGGCTGGGATCACTCTGAGATCCCCCCTCGAGCTCAGCTTGCCCAAAGCCAGAGAGGATGGCTTTGGAAACCCCTCTGGCTCAGTGTGGGAAGGCTGAGCTGGAGCAGTGCTGAGCTCCCTGCGTGTTTCCCTGCAAGTCACAGCACGTTTGGTATTCCTGCTGATCTGGCTCACAGTTACTGAACCTCACTTTGGCCTCTGTGGCTTCTCAGTGCAACATGAGCCCCTTTTTTTTCCCTGGGAGTGAACCCAAGCATCCAGCTGTGGCCAGATCCACCCGGGAGAGAAAGCCAGTCTTGTTGGAGCAAGTCAGAGTGCTGGGATCAGCGCAGGCACAGGTTTGGCCCCAGCTGAGCAGGGAACCTGAGAGCAGCGAGGGTTTTGCATTCAGCAAGTTTCCCCTTGTCTTCACTGGGAGGTTTTGTCACTCCCTGGATCCACTGGCCTCCATGTGCATTCCTCAGGCTTGGCTCTCCTCTCTGGAGCTGTGGAGCTGAGCCCACACCTGGCTGCACACAGTGGGCTTTATCCATGTTCCCAATGTTCCCAATGTTCCCAATGTTCCCAGTGTTCCCAATTCCCAGCGTGGCTGAGTGGGCCCAGTTTGCTGCTGCTGCTGCTGCTGCTCTGGGCTCCTCTGGCCCTTGCAGAGCTCCCTGCATGCAGGGCAGCCTGGGGAGCACGGGCATGTCCAGAGCATGTCCAGAGCCTCGATGAACAGGAGGGTGAAGGGGTGGTGGCGTTTCTGTGCCTGTGTGCTCTGGCTGGGGAATCATGGCATCTTTAAATCTGGAAAATCCCACTAAGATCATCATCTCCAGCCATTTCCCCAGCACTGCTAAGACCACCTCTAGCCCTTGTCCCCAGGTGCCACATCCACATGGCTTTTGAGCACAAGATGAAGCAGAGTTGGTTGTGCTCCCTGCTACTCCGTCTGCCAGCAGCCACTGCAGACCAGTGTCCCTGTCACCTCCTCCCATGCCCGTGTGCCTTTTAGGAACGATTTAGGAATGTGTGATTGACTGATTTAGCTGCCTGGGACACCAGTGGGTGCTGCTGCAGCTGGAATTGCATCACTGGTTTCACCAGCTCTGTGCTGGGTGCCAGTGACAACATTCCTGCAATAAACACCCGCTGCCTTCCCAGCCATCAGACACATTCCCGAGGCTGGGAAACCCACCCTGGCTTCGAGTGAGAAGTGAGTAATGCCCAGGGAGCTGCAGGGCCACTATCCCTGGGGACACAGCTCCAGCAGCCCCTTGGAGAGGGGGCAAGCTGAGTGGGGGCCAGCCCAGCCCCTCTTCCCTGTCCAGCTCTGTGCTCAGCAGCCACAGCCCAATTCAACTCAATAACGTGCAGGGATGAGTTAAATGCTCCCAGGAACATTTCCCAGAACTCATTAGATTGTGTCTGATAAATGCCCCCAGTTGTGTGTGCTCAGGCTGCTGTGTCTGTCTGTCTGTCCATTCCCAGTGAGCTCCAGGGTAAAGGGCTGAGGTGGGGGCTCCTGTCTGATAAACCCCCCAGTTGTGTGTGCTCACAGTCTCTGTGTCTGTCTGTCCATCCAGTGCTCACAGCCTCTGTGTGTCTGTCCATCCAGTGCTCACAGCCTCTGTGTCTGTCTGTCCATCCAGTGCTCACAGCCTCTGTGTCTGTCTGTCCATTCCCAGGGCAGGGGCTCTGGGGTCCCAGCTGCCTGCTCTGGACAAAGCCCAGCCCTGCTGAGCCTCCCCAGGCAGGGGCTGTGCTGCCCCAGGGGCGTTCCTGGAGCTGTGGAAGGCTCTGGAACACAAGGCTGGTGAGGAGCAGCTGGAAAAGGGCTCAGCCTGGACAGAAGGAGGCTCAGGGGGGAATTTCTGGTTCTCCACAGCTCCCTGACAGGAGGTTGTAGGCAAATGAGTGGGAGTCAGCCTGTTTTCCTGGGTAACAAGTGACAGGACAAAAGGAAATGTCCTCGAGTTGCGGTAGGGGAGGTTCAGGTTGGAATTAGGGAAAATTCCTTCCTTGAAAGGATTGTCCAGCCCTGTCACAGGCTGCCCAGGGAAGTGGTGGAGTCACCATTGCTGGAGGGATTTAAAACTCTGCAGATGTGGCACCATTGCTTAATGGTGGCCTTGGCAGTGCTGGGCTCAGTGATCTTGGGGGGCTTTTCCCACCCAAATGATTCCATGATTCTGTGCACACACTTTGTGGGAACAAGGCTGGTGGTGCCTCTCCACCCAATGTGCTGCCTCTACTCCTCTGCTTTTTACCTCCCCTCTATGTCCAGAGTCAAAGGTGTTTAATTTCTATCCAACTACCCAAATAATTTTGGGGATTGCTGGCCTCTGTGTGATTGGCTTTTCACATTAAACAGAAGCTCTGCTGGTGGTGGCAGACAGGGGATGGATTTTTACCTGTACAAGAGGAATGAGCTGCATTATTTCCCATCCTATGAGGACTTGCTAGGCCACCCACAACAAGCACTTTGATTGCAAAGGTTTGTCCCAGGCATGGAAATAGAAACACTCCAGACTTTCCTTTTGTTCCCTTCCGATGGTTGTTTGCTCAGGGATTTTGTTCTGAATCAGGGAAGAGATTTGAACTAATAATGGCACTTTTGGCTGAGATTCAGAGCCATGCATTCTATATATAAAATACATGTTTATATATAAAATACACAGCAGTTTATACATATATATATAAATACATATCTAGAATACATGCAGGAAGTAATTCCAGACAGGGAGGCAGGAGTTCTGTGGGAGCAGAGCCAGGAGCCCCTCGTGGAGCTCTGACCACACTGGAATATTTACTGTTCCCTGCTTCCCCTGCACTGAACCTTGGCTACCAATTACCCCGTATTAAATTGTGTTTGGTCATGGCAGTGATTATGCAGTATCCAGGCAACCCGGGCATAATCTAATTTAACACCCAACATGGATTTACTCCGCTGAGGTTCTCCTTTGTTTTGCTGAAAGGGAGTGAGAAGTGAGAAGAGGGACACCCTGGGGATGGCCTGGGGGGTGATGCTGTCCCCAGGGCATGGCAGGGCTCTGTCCCAGTGACACCAGCTGGGTGCTGGGTCAGCACCAAGTGGGTCAGGGCTCCGTGGAGCTGCTGGTGGTGAGGCAGTGCTGGGCACAGCCATTCCCCTGGCCAAGGGGCTCCCCTGCCCCACATCCCCAGGCTGATCCCCAAGGGAGGCACCTGGGAACCATCCTGTGCTGCCCAGAGTCCCAAAGCCAGGGACAGCCACTGTGAGCCTGGGCAGGAGGGAAGTGAAGAGATGCTGCACATTCCTCCTTCAGTTGTTGCTTTCTCCTGTGCTGGAAGTGACTCCTGTAAAGTGGGGAGCAGGAAAAGGACCCATGGAAATGAATGAATCTCTCAGAGTGCATCAAGGGCCAGAAAGAAACATCAGGTTAAAAGGGAAATAGAGTGAATGCTTGAAAAACTTCTAAAGAGCAGCTGGGGAATGGCACTGACAGTCCCTGCTGAAGAGCCCCAGCATTAAGCCCCACTTTGGGCTGAGAACACCCATCTTTAGAAACTGTGGCATTATTTCCTAGTACAAAGGATGATGAAGAGGTATAATTTAGAGTAAATTATCCAGTGGGTAATGGATGGGGAATTTGAAGGATGTGAAAGGTGAATCATGTTTTGGAGCACGGCTGTGGTGACCCAGTACAGGGATGGCTATTGCTGGAAAAGTACCTGGGGTGCAGGGCAGGAGTTCCTGAGCCACTGAGGTTTATTCCAGAAAGGAGCCAGGTTTCACGGCTGCAGAACAGCTCCCAGAAGCAAAGTCAGATCCTCTGAGGAGGGGTTTGGTGCTGGAGGCGAGGGTGGGTGATGGGCAGTGCCTGGGCAGGCCCGTGGCTGCTGCTGTGGGACCATGTCCTGCCTGGGAAACCATTAATAGCCCAGTCTGAAATAATTAGCAGGACCACGCTCCCTGTAATGAGCTGATGACAGTGCAATTTATTAGAGTGATGTAGGACATGGTAACAGTAATGAGAAATGGAGGCACCTAATTTTGTGTGACTTAGATCAATTCAGTTGGTTTTTTTTATAAATGAACATTGTTTCACTAACCACAGAAGATCATTAAAATTATTATTTTATTAGTGCTTTTGAAAACCATTTGGACTGCAGCTGCTTTTTCCATATCCAATTAGGAGCACGTGAAAGTGTGTCTGAAATGCAGTTTTGCAATGCAAAAATGTCACTGGGAACTGTGAGTGATGTGGGTGGCTTTGAATCCCCATATAAGTATTTTTTTAATACATATTGTTTCTTATTGGGCTTGTTCTGCCTTTCTTGCTGCTCTGTGAGGTTGTGACTCCCTAAGGAGAGTTTGTTTCCCCTCCCAGCTTGGCTGGCATGGCCATGAGGAGCTTGGTGAGCTCTTGGCTGTGCTGGGGATGGGGATGGGAATGGGAATGGGGAGGGGGAGAGGCTCTGTGCCCACCTAGGAGTGGGGACAGCCAGCCTGGCAGTGTGAGCAGCACATTGTCACCTCTGCTGAGGTTGTCATCTCTGTGGCAGAGCCCTCTCCAGGGCAGCCCATGTGCCCCAGCCATTTACTGACACTGGAGATTTCCAGCAGGCTGTGATCAAATATTCAGAGCTTCCTGGCAGTGGGGGGAGTTACGGGTAGGAGGGAGGTCCTGGCAGCTCCCCAGGGCTTTGGCCAGGACCTCCCCACTCCGAGGCTGGAGCCCAAGCACAGGCTCAGTGGAGGGGACAGCTCTGCCTGTTCCCCAGGGATGAAATGTGCACCAGCACGAGGCTTCTTGCCCAGGCAGTGAGTAGAGCTGGTGTTGCTGTTGGGGGGTGCTAAGCCAGCAGCCCTGAGCCCCCTTTGTGATGAGCTCCCTGCCTGCTGCCTCAGGAGATGGATGTAGGGATGAGTTCTTTGCTGGTTCAGGTGAGGTTTGGATGGAAAAGGATGGAAAGCATCTTTTCTGTTTAGCCAGCCTGGGCTTCCAGCATGCTGAGATATGCTGAGCTTGCACATCAATGTCTTGACCCCAAGATCAATGGGAGAAACTCACAGCAGTAAATTTTAGGGTCAGTCCAGCTAGTGAGTCTGAGCCTCAGTGTGTGCTGCATTTGTCCAGGGAAACGGGAGAGAAAGTGAAGGAAGAGACACGAAACCCCCTGAGGCTACAACTGTGTGAGCACACAGCCTGAAAACACCACATTTCCTGGTGGAGGAGATCAGGAGCAAACCACGAGAAAGATTCCTGGAGACAGAGCTGCACTGCAGCTCCTGGCACACACATGTGTGTGTGTGACACAGCAGTGACACAGCAATGACACAGCAGTGACACAGCAGTGTGCAGATCATGGCACACATGTCTCTGTGTGACACAGCAGTGTGCAGGTCATGGCACACACGTGTCCCTGTGTGACACAGAGGTGTCTGTGTGACTCAGCAGCATCCAGGACACCTGGTGAACTCTGTCCAGGCCAAGCACCTGCATCCCAGCCTGGCTGAGGAGTGCCTGCCTGTGTCCCTGTTGCTGTGTCCCCTTGGGGTGAGGCAGAGCAGAGCACGTGTCCCATTTGGGCTACTGGCACCTCTTGGAGCAGGTGCCAAGTGGAGCTGCTCCAGGATAACCCCTCAAACACCACAACCAGGGTGCCACATCCTCAGCCTCAGCTGCTCCACCTTGCTGAGCTGGCCTGTGCCTCTTGTGAGCTAAAAGAGATGGAGGTGGTGAGGAGGAAGGCTTGGGTGTCCCTGTGTCCCTGTGCCATGGAGAAGGGAACACGTGGGGCACGGGGATCTGGGGACAAAGCCCCATCTTGTCCTCCCAGCCAGCCTGGCTGGGCCAGATGGGGCTGACCTGTGGTGCTGGAATGGCTGGGAAGGAGTTGGCCTTTGGAACATATGAGGTCACTCATTGAGTTGGAGAGCAGTGTGTGTCAGAGGTCCAACAATTTGTTTTCAGAAGGGTTTTAAGCATTAATGATTCAAGATGTTTTCCTGGGAGTGGTTTGCAGCATGAGGCTCAGTGGCTGGTGTGGGGTTGGGGTTTTGTGGGATTAGTCAATTCATGGAGGCTGAAAGGTCTCCAGGAGCACAACAGTTAAATTTGTACTTTTCCACATGGCTGAGCCTTCAAGGGGCTCACCAGGAGCGTGAAAAATGTAAACAGCATTGTAAGCCTTGTGCCAGCCACGAGGCAGGGAAGGCAGGGAGGGGGTTCCCTGTGGATTAGTTCCATCACCCACTTCATTCTCTTTCTCTTTTTTTCCCAGAGTTGCAGATAATCACAAGCAGAACCTGATGACTGTTGCTAATCTGGGTGTGGTGTTTGGGCCGACGCTGCTTCGACCTCAGGAGGAAACAGTCGCTGCCATTATGGACATCAAATTCCAGAACATTGTGATTGAAATTTTAATAGAAAACCATGAGAAGGTAATGGCTTCCCTTGCTTCTTTCATGTCAGTAGTTTATGGAAAGGAATGGGTCTCTCTTTGCCCATGGCAGCCCCCTCTCCCCATGGCTGGTGGCAGCACGGTGGGGCTGTGCCAGGGAGGGGGCAGCTGGCACCGAGTCCTTGGGCTGTAGTTGTGTGAGCAGTGCTGCTGGTAGGCAGCTTTGTTTATGGTCATCCCAGGGTGAGTCAGCATGGCTATATCTCCATCACAGAAATTCCCTTTCTCCTCCTTTCCCACTGTTTAGTGGGAGTTTGTCCTTGGTTTCAAGAGAGATGAACGCTAAAGCAAACCAGTGAGATGCACACCTCCTGCTTTGCTGACTAAATCCAGGTTTATCCAAGTACTGCCTTTGTCCACAGTGTTAATCTGAACCCTGCTGCATTTGTGTTTGTTTGGTGGATGTTGTGCTCTGTCAGTGGAGCAGTGGTGGCTCTGTGGGGCCAAGCTCCTGGCTGTCCCTCCCTGGCTGCATGTGCTAAAAAACACCATTTTCTTCTAAATGCAGCCAGTTCCCTGATTATGATCTGTTGTTATTCTGGTTTTGTTTGGAAGGGAGTAATGGATTTGTGCATTTGGGCAGTGAAGGCAGAAGGGGAAACCAGCTTGCCCTGGCTGGGGTGGCATCATTGCTCTGAGTCCACATCCAGTTCTTATGCAGAGAGCTGTGCCAACATTTCCTGTTGGGAAAGCCTGGCCATGCCAGCTGTGTGTCTGGCAGGGGCAGGCAGAGCAGGAAAGACACTGAGGAGTGGCTTCAGTGGACTCCAGCAATGGAGAGAGACTTTGAGAGAGCTGGTCTGGAGTGGCCACTGCCCTTGTGTGAGCCTGGGGATCCAGAAAAGGAACAATACATAACCCAGTATCAGCAACCAACAAGGCTGCTGCTCTTTGGGGTTTTGTGCAGTTTTAAAATTTCATCCCCTTGAGAAAAATGTGATTACTCAGTTTTCTGACAGCTGTAGCTGGAAGTCGCAAAGACTTTCCCAAGCTGGTCTGCAGCCGTGGGAGCGTGGGGGCATGGGGGAGGGACACTGGCTGGTCTGGCTGGGCTGCTCAGCATCACCTGCACCCCAAAAAGTGCCAGAGTGCCAGGGTTCTTCACAGCTTGCATCTTGGGTGAAAAAAAAGAGGAGTGCAGGCAGAGTGGGAATGTGGAATTTAGGGATCTGTAATTTAGAAAACGCTGCCCTGTCGAGTGTGTGTGTGTTCCTCAGAGGCTGTGCTGCGGAGCAGGCAGGTGGGCAGCTGTCCTGTTCCACGGGGTGATGCCAGAGAACAAGTTGTTTATTATTTTTTAACAGATATTTAACACGGTGCCAGAGGCTCCGGCGTCGAACTCGCAGCTGCTGTTATCGCGCAAGAAGAGCACGGAGTCGAAGGCGCCCTCGTGCAGCGAGCGCCCGCTGACGCTGTTCCACACAGCCCAGCCCAGTGAGAAACGTGAGTGTCCTGCCAGGCTCCAGCAGTGCCCCTGTGCCTGCCAGCTGCCACTGCAGTGCCTGCTGCTGTTCCCGTGCCAGGCTGCCATTCCAGTGCCTGCTGC
>VWZS01001248.1:9014-25030 GCA_013397075.1 Rhabdornis inornatus
TATTCAGGCAAAAAAGCTATACATTGCACATGACTGCCTCTAACCACAACATACAAGCACCTCTTCAGGAAGGCCTTCTACACTGTAGTAGGCTTTACTTATATTACATTTGTATTTCTGTTACCTTTTATTGTTAGAGCTAGAATTGTTATTGGAAAAAAGTTTTCGCATTACAATAATGCATTGCAAATATTTTGTATTTTCCATCACATAAGGCAGCATGACAGCCTGGGATTTCTGCACATTAAAATGTGTGCTAGTGCTTATTATATTTAAAGATTCAATGTTCTTAATCACCTGGTGGGACTCCATTTGTTACCCAAGACTCCTGCAACTTCATTTTCTCCTCACTTTCATATGGACCAAATAAAAGGCCATCCCTTTCTTGCCTTAGATAATATGACCCCTCTAAGTCACGAATCACAGGCAATTCTGTTTTTAGGGCTTTCACTTCAGGGATAGTTGATGTTACAACATACTGATGATGAACAGGTATGAGAGGGTGCTGCAGGCCAATCATCTTGCCTATCTCACGGGCCCAGAAGCCTAGAGGGGAAAAAAAAAGCCAAAACAGAAATATTCAAGCATTAATTTCAGTGAACGGAAAATGACAGTAAAATATCTGCAGTAAACATCGTAAACAGCTTTTATGTTTGACAGGTTTTTTTCCCTATACTTCTAATTTTCACTTTATTTTTTGGATTATCTAGCATATTTTTCCTTCCATAATTCCACAGCCTTTTTTCCTAATTATACTGCTATATATTATTCTAGCATGCACATACTAAAAATATAATCAGTAAATTATAGATTAGACTTCTAAAAGTTCAGAAGATAATTTAATTAACAGTTCCAGAAACCCCATGGCTTATTTCAGTAAAATAGGTCTGCAATGTACTCCTAGCAAAGTTAGAGACACTTAAAAACCAGAATAAATTAGCTCACATTGTGTTAACCAAGCGTCTTCCTATCAACCAAATGAGCTAGTATGCTTTACCAAGACAGTAGTCAAGCCCTAGCATCCCAACGTACTAAGACAGTACTTTTCAGGTAACTGGCCTCGGGAATTGGAGTTTCTCTCCTCTTTCACATACATCATGTGACTCACGTTAATTATGTCTCTCACACAAGCAATCAATTCATAATGATGGCTGTATTGGTGAATAGTCAAGTGTGCTCTCCCACAGCTGTCAAATTAGAAGTTCTGATACGGACTCTGACCAAAAAATGCAAGCAACCATTTCCCTGCCTCTCAAGTTGGCTCAAGATCCTTCATGCATACAGCCAGATAGAGAAGACCTAATTCTCCTGTGTTAAGCTAGTAAGGCACATTCACTTAGTGAATTCACTGTCTCAGAATGAAGGAGTGGAAGCCACTTAACTTCCAGACACTAGTTTGGGCTCTGCATCATGGCTTACATCTGCTGTGAGGCTGGAACATAACAGACTCGGGAATCAGACAGTATTACTGCAGACACAAATGGCAGTTGCTTTAAGGTGCTTTGAATATCCCTCAGTCCCACTCTCTTGAATTTTATATCAAGGAGAAGAGGTCTCAAGAGTGGCAATGGAAGGGGAAAATCCAATGAAATAAGAGTTTCAGGGGAGTCTGGGAGTAAGGGTTGGAGGAAGACAAAATGAAAGATGAAGAAGAGGTAGCAGGACCTTCCAAATAAAAGGCTATGTGCCACATGGCACTGACTAAAAGAAGGCAAGGCAGCCTGGTTCCTGTGTAACCAGCTGACTCCAAACTGCTTAAGACAAAATATCTCCAGCAAGACTTTGTACCTAACACAGCTGTCCCTTCTCCTGGGACATACACTTCATGCTCCCAAGCTTGATGTGCAACTTTTCTTTCTTTTTGCTATTAACTTGTCTTAACCAAATTCTCCTACCTCTCTCTTCAATTCTGTACTCTCCAAGACCTGGCCAAAATTTCTCAGTGCTCCAGGGACACCAAAAGGCATAAACAAGCTTCACCTGGGACTTCCATCCGTACCCATGGGCACAGGAGTTCCATCCAGGTCAGCTCAGGTCCTTTAGAACCTGTCTGAGCTGGTTTGATTTTGTGCCTGTTTACAGCTCTGTCACAACCATACCTGTGCCTGGCCATGGAACGCATTGATCCAGACCCTGATCCGTGGACTACTTCTCAGCTTGACCTCAGCTCAGTCTCAACTCTACAGTCCTGCTTATTGATTAGTGGGCACCATTTGACCTTGATTACCGTCACCAGGCCTGTTCCTGACCTGTGGTCACATTCCTGGCTTGGCCTCAGCCTGGCTTCATCACTATGGAGCTGACTGTGCCTCATCTTTGCAAGTCCATCTGGAGCCTTGGACTACGGGCTGACCCCAGCTGCAGGTCCTGGGCCTTCCCCGCTCGGTCCCCTGCGCCCTGCTGGACAGAGCCCTTGCTGGCTCAGCCAGCATTGTTACCCTGCTTGGCTCCCTGTCCCGTGGGGAGCAGCCGGCTCACGCCGCTTGCTGACATTAGCTGGGAATATATCCTCTCACCTCTGGCATGGCTTAAAAATAGGGCAATTAGGAAAGTCGAATTGGGACGTGCTAGCCTTGTGCCGTTCCCCCATGCCAGGATGGCTGCTCATCTCTCATTTAATGTTACAAACCGGCTTCAAGGTCCAACACCCACCATTTTAAAAAAATGTGAAGTTTCCAAGGAAAACGTTTTCTGCGGTGATTCACTTAACAGTTACTGATGGCCAGCTAAGGCAAAGCAGCAGAGGAAATCCATCATCATCTTCAAGAGATCTGTTCAGCTAGAAGCCCCCGCCCAGTTAATGTCAGAAACCAGCACCTGTTGCAGTTAACATATGTAAAGCTTTTGCTTCTAAATGGCACCTCACCATTTGGAGGAGGCTCATTGCCAGACACCTGTTATGTCAGTTAAATTGGGCGAGGGATGATCATGCCATAATCATATAGAGTGCCAAAACATCCTTTAAGGCTAATGTAACAGGACTTATGTTCTCCTATACAGAAGACAATGAAAAAAATGAATTAATCTGCATTTCTAGCACATATGCAAGGGCTTCCTTCATTACACATGACACAGGCAAATCTGGATTTACGTGGCAGCTAACAATCTTTAGAGAACATCTTTTGATTTGGGCATTTCCATGTCACCTACAAATAAAACTATTTTAAGGTAAGGTCAGCTAATGATCTACAGTGAACAAGAAAAGTGAAAGCAGCAGAAAGTTAGGTCTTTGAAACAGTTTTGTTTCTTTCTTAATAAGAAGAAATTTCTTTGCAATTAGATTTTCAGAATAACATTACAAACACAGCTAATTTTAAAACGTTTTTAAGTAAGAGACAAATAATCAACGTCTGTCTAAAATAAAATTTATAGTACTGTACTTCCAAAAAAAGTCACACTTATGATAAGTGCTTTTTAAATTGTTTAAAATAACAAAAGGTGACATTTACGAAAAGAAAAATATTAGTTTCTTTGTTTAAGGTTTTTGAACAAAAACAAAAATGGCAAAAGGAAGAATATATTCTCTAAAACAAAATTCTAATTGGAAGCGGATGTCAAGTCCTATCACGCATCATAGAGATAAATGAAGGCATGCATTATATCTCTGGGACATTTGTGAAGATTAAATTGTAGACACTGCAAACATCTGATGCTGAAATATTTAGTGGTAGTATTACTTAGCATATCTGCTGAAGTATGTAATCTGACTATTTCTTGGTTTTGAAAAAGACAATAATCTACCACTATATATAAATGGTTGTATGTAAGTATGTACATGTCTGAAAACACATGCTTATATACACACACCAACACTGTATACAAAACCAAAACTCACTATTTTTGGAGACTTTAATCAAACATTCCATTATAAACAGGCTGCAAATAACTTCAGCAGGCTCAGTATAGTTACTTCATGTCAGAGATTATTTATTAGGCCTCTGCTTTCCTCTAAAATGGAAATCTCACATAAGGAACAGCTAAAGATTGCTTGGAACTAGTTTGCTCCAGTTCTGCAGTAGATGTCAGTTGTGGGGTGAGGCAGGCAGGGGGAGAAGGAATGTAAAGAGCCTTCTGATGTATTTTTCTCTGCAACATGAGCCTAAAATTATACAAGTCATGATCGGTAGTGGAATGAGGAAAGGCTGAGAAAAAGAATGATTTTTTTCTGAGAAAACATTTATATGAGATATGTGTTATACAGTATTGATTTTACATCATTAGCCAGAATGACAAGCAATATGTGCTTCAAATATTCATTCTGACTGCACAGTTAACTACACAGGAGAATTAAGTAAATATATTGTTGACTTAATAACTTATTAAATAATAAAAAAGACTTATGAAAAGCTCACAAGGGTGCATTCTAATATTTCCAAATAAGCTCTGAAAAGCATTTACCAGAAAACCCTGCCTAATATCAACTTGATATATTAGCCAAAGAAAGATAACTACACTACAAAAATATAAGAAAATTACTACGTCTGTGATACTTCATCCATACGATACAGAGATAATAGGTAGAAATAATGTGTGTCTAGAAGTTTGTGGCCTAAATAAGTGTGATTGCCAAGAGAGCTGCCTTTCCCTTTCACAATCTTATATCTCTTCCAGACCAATATATCCACACTGTGTAACAAATGGCATAAGGATCCTATTTGTAAGAGAGCTTGCGATTTTGCAACTGAACCTGTTCCATAGTTCATGCCTGAAAGATAAGAACTGTCAGTCCAAAGGCAATCAAATATTGACACCTCTCATTTTCCAAGTGCTTGACTTCGTGATCTATATAAAACTTTTCAAATTTGGTTTCCCTGTTTGTGTGGTCGATTGCCTTCTAAAAAGCATACTAAACTTCTCTAGTCCTCTTTCTCACCAAAATTTATTACGTGGCGCTCACGAGCAAGCTTAGAGCCTCAGAGCCTTGTTATTTCAGCAAGGCATATAGCAATAGCATGTGATCACCTAGGTATGGAAGGCATACATAAGAAAGTGCACTTTTCAATGCGTTTTCCAGTAGGTCTTGACCAAAAGCCTGGATTTAAGAGCTTGAAGTCTGATTTAACACAGACAGGACTGTCTATATCCCAGACTCTGAAAGAAAGACCTGTAAAGCACATCCCCTGAGAGTCCTGCTGTTTGATCACACTCTTGCTAAATTTTTCTCTCTAAATTTCTCTCTCTCATTTTTTTTTCTTTTCTGCTGTCTCAAACTCTACTCTTACTCCAGTGCTTACATCATTCTTCAGCTATTTTGTCACCATGTGCTAGTCAGTCTATTTTGTTTACCAAGTTCTGTCTCAGCAGCCTTCTCTTCCTTCCAAATCACTCCCATCTACCCTTCCCTTTCTATTACATATTACACCAGTCTTTCATGCTTAAACAGCTCAGTTTTCCAGTCAGCTTCACATACAACCATTCCTTGAGTATCTTTACTAATCATTTTGTCTGAAAAGCTCCTAGCTTCAATGTCCTTAATGAAACGTATCAGATACCTTCCCACTGTCTCTCCAGTGTCATCCCCACTGCTGACATCCCCTCCCGGTTTGAGCTTCCTTATTCAACAAGTCTTATATAATGTAATTGTTCCACTTGTTGCCACTGCTCCTAAACACTTTCAAGGCATTTTGCTCTCCCAACCTATTCCCTTTCCAGTCAAATTCCTTCATAATTTTAATTGTCACCTACGGTATTCTACCCACCAACACAAATAGTCCCTGCCTCACTTAACTTCTTATTCTTCTAGTGCCTTACACTAGAAACAGGCGCTTTTTTTTTTTCTGTTCTGCTGCAAATATACAGAAAGGAATTATAAAGACATATTCTTGCTCTCAGTTCACTTCTCCCATCTGAGTAAGAAAGTCAACTTGAGATATCACAGCCTCTGACTGAAGCCTGATTATTCACTGCGATGGGAGGTAGGCAGTACTAATGCCCTAAAAATGCAGATACGATCCAGTTTGAGGCAGAATCAGCAAAACTTTAATCTATATGGTAAATATTCACCATGTTTTCAAACAACTGAAAACAGAAAATCTACTAGGAAGCAGAAAGCATGCTTCATGTAAGACCTGCCAACCTTTTATATTTTTCCTGCCAACCAAATAATACATTTTTCTACACTTGTATAAAACAGCATAATAATAAGTGAGTAAGTTCAGATTGAATACAGGTTTTTAGACTTACTAAGTTGCTCAGGAAAATAAACACAAATCCAAAGGACACTTGCCCAAAAGTTCTTTGAAGCAGAAACATCAGTTTGGCTTCTTCAACACAATGAAGAATACACATTTGCATATGTAAATACAAGCTCCTTTGAGTTAGGCAATTTTTATGACATACACTGCATGGACAGTTCACCTACTAGGTGCTGGAATAGGTTCCCCAGGGAAGTGGTCACAGCATGAGCCTGGCAGAATTCAAGAAGTGTTTGAACAATGCTCTCAGGAACATGGTGTGACTCTTACGGATGCTGCTGTGCAGGGCCAGCAGTTGGACTCCATAATCTTTCTGTGTCTTTTCCAACTCAGAATATTCTATGATTCTGTGACTCTAGACATGGACTCCATCGTACACAACTTATTGTAGACCAGTAAGGTCTCTTCTGCCACTAAAACCTAACAAGGCAGCCTGATTACTAACTGCTGGAGACAAATCAGTGTAAATATTTTTAATGCCTACTCAAGGGCAATTAATATAAGAGCTAAATTTTCACCATACTGTGAAGAAATACGTACAAACCACAAACTAAGTAAATGTTCAAAAACATGTATATTCCTTATACATGTAACCCACACAATTCAGTACAGGTGATTTTTGTCAGCTAGTATGTAAATCTGAAAAGCACTCAAATGCTTGTATTAAATCCTACCTGCTGTATTCACAATTCTCTTTGCTTGAATTATTCCAAGTGGAGTTTCAACTTCCCATGTCCCATCTGATTGGGAGTTCAGATTAGTCACTTGCACTGGATAATTTAATTGAGCACCATATTTTCTGGCTCCTGCAGCCAAGGCCATAGTTAGAGAATAAGGGTCAATATGACCATCTCCAGGGTTATACAGGCCAGCTAAAACCTAAATGGAGGTAAAATCCCCAAAAAGAAAGAAAGTGAAATTTATCAAAATTGATAGTTAAAAAAACCCCAACACTTTCTTTCTTGAATATAGTAAACTTTAAGAAGTAAAAACAAATTTTCAAAATATTTAATAGCATCAGCCTTTACCCAACTTAACAATGGCCTATGAGAGTAAAATTGCTCAGATCTCCCATGCAATGAAAGGTTGCAATGCTTTCATATGACAATATTATAGACACGCTAATTAATAGTATGTACTCTAACACACAGTATGCACTAAAATTCACAAATTCTGATTTTAGGCTACGATACATCTTTTTTTCATTGAAAAACAAGAATCTGTTGTACAATTTGCGCAAAGAAATATAGGAGTACATTTCTGATAGACCAATATTTAATTGCAATGGAAGTTGTATTTCATAAAACTGGCTTCTTTACCTTATCCATGTTCAATAAGGGAAATAGCTCTTGTACTTTCTCAGGCGTAATTAAATACTGCTCTGTTGGGTGCCAACCAGCACGAGTCATCTGGTATTTGAATTCATCCACCCTAGTAGGGGTTGAAGCAATTCTGATACTGCCAGGCTGATGAAACCCCACAGGCTAAATCAAAAAGAAACATCAAATTACCGAAAGATCCTTTACTGATTACCATATACGTATTTTCTTGTGCTAAGGGAAGTATACAGGAACTTTTCCACTAACATCACTAAGAAAAATGTAAGTAAGTTATGGGCCCTTGAAGGAATAGGCCTTAGATATAGACTCCTAGAGAAAGTATTTTTTCAAGAAGTTATCAAATTAACTTTCTAAGTTAATGCATACTAGTTTCAGAAGTGTACATTGGATGCCATGACACATTCATTTTTACTAACAACTAATTAATATTTGATATAAGCACTCACACACTTTCAAAAATAGAATCAAATACGTCTCAAAAATAAGTATGTATGATATGCTTTATTTTCAAATCTATCATCCGCATGACTTCCTACGGAATGTATTTAACTAAGCACTTTATTATAAACACAATGAAAAACCACTTGCTGGTTTTGTCTTTTTAATAAATTAAACATCCTTACAGAACTGGACACTGAATGCTCACTTTTCTTCACCTTTTCTATGTTATCTCACAGGACAATGATATGGCTGAATAAGTCTTTCACTGGAACTCATAATGATAATCTGATGTGGCAGCTTATCTAGTTGAGTAGCAGAAAGAAGAAAAAACCATTTTATGACAAATATTAAAAATATCTGCCATATATATATATGACAAATATTAAAAAAACATAAAATTTGTAGACTAGTACAGTAAGGTTCATTCAATTTCTGCTGCCATCCAAACCAAGCACAAGTTTAGTAAATGAAATCTATAAGGCTGAGAGATGCCAAATGAAAAAGATGACTCCCGTGTTTTTCCACATATCCATTCCTTAAGTCACTAAATAAAAACACATCTCTAAAAGGGATGGGAAGAATTGCAGCAATCTTCTTAAGTACAGACAGCATCATATCACATGAATTTTTAAGCGGATATGTTTAAGACAGGAATGTATCATAATCAATCTGCTAATTCCAGATTCCTGATACTATTTTAGCTTTATCAGGTTAAAACTGCAGACTGTCTGCTGTGTCTTGTGATGTTTTATGAGCACTATTTTCCTAAATCGTAGAGGGATCTGGGAAACCACCACAATGTAGTGACTAGGCATGAAGAACAATGTATTCCAATAAAAAGGTATATACTCCTACTGCACACCGTTATCAACTACACCTTTTTGTAAGACTATTGCTACAATTGGTATTGCTCTGAATCAACACTTCAAAGGTTAAGTGAATTACCTGTCCCGTCTCTTCTTCCAACTTCTCATAGAGTTTGATGCTGTAAGCGTGGATTTTCTTCAGGTTTATTCCAGGATGAAAATACGTAGTTAAACCAGCCTCATGTAAGAAATAGGAACAACACAGGTTAGAAATGTAGTGTTCTTTCCTTCCTTCCAACTGTCATTTAAAAAGGAACTGCCAAGATACTGTAAAGAAAAACAACACATGCATAGAGCCAACTGCTACAAAAATAAAAATAAAGTCCTTTCTCTACTTATGCCATTTCTGTTTTCTGCACAGGTGTTTTGCCATCTGTCTTTTCTCACCAAATTTGCCAAGCCATGATACTGTTGCAGTCGTTCTCTCCTATCTGATATCTCTATACGATATCATAGTGCACCAGATTACTGAAATGCCCAGATAATCCAATGGAAGAGAGTGTAAAATTAATCATTTGTCAGTATCATATTTTTCAGTTGTATCTATATTCTATTCATAAATTTGACTCTAAGTATGTTTGGCAATGTCCATCACCTCAACAATCTGAGTTTAAGAAGTTATCACACAAACCTGTAGGAGGAGCTTCATCTAGTTAGGGCCCCAACAAGCACAAAGCAGGCATGTTGGTTTCAGGAAGTCCCTGAGCAAAATTAATAGTATGGAAAAAATATTCCTTGTTCATTTCTTATTATCATATTGAACCATTAGCAGCACACGGGACACAGCTGAAAACTAGATATTTGACTAAATGCGATTTTTATCTCACTTGACACAAATGCGTTCACCTTGTGAACACATTTATTTTAATCACCATAGACTAAACCGCAGAGCTGTTTCACTGTAGAGTTTATAGTTAAAACTTGTTTGTTTCTCAAGAAATATATTCTAAGGGCCTTTTTTTAGTGTGTACACAACGAAGAAATAAAATAGGCATTGAAATATTTAAATTTCTTTATCCATGTACAATGCCTAAGAGTAATTTATTTACTTCTACCTGCAAACTTGGTTGTCTCATTTTGTTTTTACTGTATTCTTTTATTTATGTAAACATTTTCTGGCCTTCTGTTATTCTTCCAAATGTAGTAATACATCTTCCAGATGTAAGGAAATTCCATTTTAGTGGTCACTATTAGCATAGTAATTTTGAACTAAATGAGTCACTAATCACTTGCAAGTTAGCTACAAATCCATATATATTCAAGAGCATTTAACTGCAGGAATTAAATAAATACTTCAATCTCTTACACTTTCAAGTGAAGTAAAGAAGTTTAAATGCACTTGATGCCTTTTGGGTTGAGGTAATAAACATTTCTGATTGCAAGGGTGCAACTGGCCAACAACTATAACCTGATTTCACTATATAAAAATTAAGATAGTAAAATCATAAAATAATTATAATGAAGCAAAAAGATTGAATGGGTCCTCAGGAGACTTCTCTTAAATTTCATATTCAAAGCAGGGTCAGCTACAAGATCAGACCACATTTCTCAAGACTTTTTCCACCCTGGCCTTTGAGAATCTTCAAAGACAGAGGTTGCTCTACTTTCCTAGATACATACGGAACTTTGCATTTGGCCTTGTAAAATTCCATAAAACTGTCCTTTCATCCTTGCAGCCTGCCTAGGTCCCTCAGCATGGCTGCCCTGCCTTTAAGTGCATAGACTACTCCTCCCAGTTTGGTATAAACTTCAAAAGTGGATGAGCATGTACTTCATCACCTACTCCAAATTACTGATAAAGATATTAAACAGGATGGGTCCCAGGACAGATTCCTGTGACACTCCATTATTTCCAGGGTTTGGGTAGAGTACGACCCATTCACCAGCACCCTCTAAGCCCAACCATCCAAAGAATCTTTTAACTCTCTAGTTGTCCAGCCATACAGGCTGTAACATCTTCAGTTGAGTACACTGATAGTGTGGGGAGAGTGTCTAAAGTCTTGCTAAAATCTAGGCAATCGACTTACACTGATCTCCCCTTGCGTAATAATTTCATAATAGACAGCAATCAGGTTTGATCTGACATGATTTATTCTTGGCAAATTTATCTTGACTGTTCAAAATCACATTTTTTTCTCCTTTATGGACCTGGGACTCATTTGACGATTTTCTGAAGAACCAAACTAATGCTAGCTGACCTTTAGCTGCTCTGCTCAGTCCTTTGGCTTTCTAGAAAAAGTCATACACAGGCGCTTTGCCAAATCTCTGGCACCTCCAGCAATTTCAATAGTCTTTCAAATGTGATACATGCGCAGCCTTGTGATGAATCAGCAGCATTACTGGATGCAGCCTGTCTGCTCCAACACAAGAGCACGTGTCAGATTACTCCAGGTAACCCCCGGTTTGGTCCTCATCCACTGCCAGTAGCTACTCTTCTCCATTAAACCAGAGGCCTGAGAAACCCTGTCAGAGAAAACTGAGGCAAGAAAGCACTGAGACCTTATTAGTGTACACCGTGAATGAATAACTCACTTCATTCAGCAACAGTTACTCAGTTACTTATTTTCAATTTTCAGCCTTTTACTATTAATGCCACAGTAGAAGCAGTTCTTGCTGCCTTTCGTTTTCCTTACACATCTTAAATATAGTTGAGGTTTGGCTTTCTTAACAACCCCTTCACATGCCCAAGCAACTCTTCTAAATTGCCTGATTTGCAGCTTTTTTCCTGCTCTACTGCCAGTATACTGCATTTTTTTCTGGAACAGTCATCAACTCACTCTGGCCGAGCTGGCTTCCCAACACGTCTACATGTTTCCTGAAATTCAGAGTGAACCATTCTTGTAGCTGAAGGAGATGATCTCTAGGCTCTACTCAATTTTTCTAAGAGATTTTGTTATTTTACATAAACATGATATGGGAAAATAATTTAAAGAATGGCCACTTTGCTATGAGAATTGACACAAATATTTTAAAGCATTTTTATAGTTGAAATTTTTAAATATTGAAATGTTCAAGTTATCAGTTTTGTTCTATTTCAAACAGTTTCAGATTTTATTCTAATGCCATTTTAAATTAGCTCTCTGGAGGAAAATGTTATTAACAGTGTTATATACTAAATTCTCTCTTATTGCAAGTGTAACCAAACTGTGGTAAGTTATTATTTGACTTGTGCTGTACTTCACTGTCAGTAGCAAAATCAATGGCATGTTGCAAGAAAAAGTATAATATAACATATAATAACTCACTCTGTTACACTTTTTCATAACTGGTAATATAAAAATGTGGGTATTTGTTATGCTGTTTTAACAGCACACATGAAAGTCAGCCAATGTTATCGCAGACCTGAGAAGTGAAATAAAGTTTTGGGAGCGACACCGGCGGGAATATGAGCTATCTTAAACATGATCCTGAGCTCTGGCAGGACTTACTGGATGGTGAAAAAGGTAAAATGTGATATAGTGCAGCACCATCTGAACCAGACTTCCAACACTTGTGGCTGCAGGTAATGTGCTACCTGCCATTTCACATCTTAACAGTATGTGTAATCATCATCTGTATTTAGAACCGTATCACGTAAGGAAAACACTGATAAATACACAGTATCTGGTGTAACAAGGGACTCACAGTCACAGTTTTGATCTTTCTACTCATCTGAAACAGACATCACCAACTTTGTCATTTCAGACAAAGTCCTCTAATACTGAGTACAATGAAAAGAGACAACGAAGACACTGAAAAGATAGCATGTAGTTATCCGTTTTAACATGGCCCATACCTAGGTATCTTGCTGTGTTAATCGCATCAAATTCCTTCTAACAGGTGTCATGAGGCAGCTCTCTCAATTACGGTAGTGCAGGCATTTTCTCTGCTAAGCTCCAGGTCCCTCCTTACCTTTGAAACTGACCCTCACTCAGGGGTCCAATGCTGCACTCACTAAGACGTGTGGGAAAGTACTGGAGGAAGGGTTGCTTTAACACTGTTATGAGCAGTAAATTGGATGAGTGCAACAACAACAAAGGAAACATTCAGTAACAACACCATGATTCTGATTCCTTATTGAACTAGGGGATTTTTATTGTTTTTTACAAACATATTGTTTTGCGTATGCATTGGGCAAATAGAATTCATTCTGTGCTTCACTCCTGTACTTAAGACAAAGTACTCTTCAAGTATTTTGTAGTTATGATTCAATACACAAGATACCTGATACTTCACATCATGTTTGCCAAACTGCTGTATAACTGTCTAAAAGACAAAAACTACGGAATATTGTTTCTTCTTACTACATAGAGTGTTTTGTTTATCGAAAAGCAAGTAAAATGAAGTATACTACTTATTCACTACAGGCAATGATTTCTTTTAAATTTCATTTTTTTACTATTGTTGTCTCAAAAAGCTCCAAAATCACAAAACACCTGCACAAAGATGAAGCATTTCAGACTTCAGATTTCCTCCTCTGGGAGAAGTATGAGAATACAAATAGAAGATAATACATCTGAATCTTAATCTGTCCTCCTTAATTTATCCCTGAAAGGTGAATTATTGCATAAATGCTCTATTGTATTAACAGAGTAGATTAAAACATTTGGGTTTCTGTTCTTTTGTGTTGCTACACACACAGATAACAATCTCCCAATTTCAGTTAAGAATAGTTGGAAATTAATTGGGAAATCATCTATTACTATATTATTGTGGCAAGCTTTATTTAATTTTGTTACATTATCTACTGCAGATACAGATTCAGAAAATACGTAATTACATAAATGCACATTGTGAACCAGTATGACCATACAATTAATGTTATTAAAGGAGGTGTTTCTACCATTACATTATTAGATGTGTGTCTTTTTAGCTCTTTTCCTTAGAATGCAGACAAATATGCAGGCTTAAAAAACTCACAGCATACATTTGTTACCTTTGATCCTCCAAGATTTTATGTAATGTCAGCAACGGCAGGAAAGAAAGTAAGAGAATAAAAAGGTAATGAAACTTCCACCACCATTATATACACAAACTACTAATTTGAGAGATGAACAAAACATTTCTTACTGCATGCCAGGTAGATCCTGCAGTGAGCTCAGATTTTTCAAGCAGAACAACATCCTTCAAGCCAGCTTTAGCCAAGTGATAGGCTAGACTCACACCAACACAACCACCACCTATGATTACTGTGTCTGCTCTGTCTTTCCCTAAGGAAGGAGTTGAGGCTTCTTTACTAAAAAAAAAAAAAATGACATTACAGACAGGCAGAAAAAGGCAATTGAACTTTTCCCCATCTCTTTTGTTTATGGCTTCAACCATAATACACATGGTTTCTGCTTGGGAGTTTACACACATAGCTTAAAACCTAACCTTCTTTACTCATATCCACTTTTAAAGTAAGTGCTCTTTGAGGGCCATATAGGAAAACAGTAATAATAAAAATAAAATAAAATAAAAATAATAAAACAAGTTTGCTTCCACTTGCACCTTTAAATATTATTTATCCAATGTACTCTTATATGTAGATCCTATTTCTCAAAAAGAAGCTGATGTCTAAATGACAGTGTCAAAACCTGACTCTTCCAAAGTGCTGTAGTATGTGCAACAAAAATGCTTTAAAAATATTTACGCAGTAAGGCCCCTTAATAAATTTCTAAAACCAGTAGGCTACATCAGTGTACATATTCATGAAGAATAAAGCTTGGTACTTACTTTCATGTTCTGCCTATTTGAGGTGTTCACAGATTCTCAGAATATTCTGAGCTGGAAGGTACCCACAACGATCAAGTCCAGCTTCTAAGTGACTGGCCCATGCAGAGATTGAACTCACAGCCCTGGTGTTATTTGCATCATGCTCTAAACAACTGAGCCATTCCTAGGGTTGACATGTCCTACTTTGCTTAAGACAAAACATTATAGAAATAAGTTTTTGTCAATGGCCCACACCTGCTACTTTACTTTCACAACTACTTGAGTCCAGCATAAACCAGAACTGCTGCTGTAGGCAGCCCTATTCTTCTGCAAGTCAACTGTTCCTCCTCTCTACCGCCTCATCCACAGACAGCCAAGCAGCAAGCTACATGTGGAAATTTGTCACAAATTTTTAAGAAGTAATTTTTTTGGATGTGAGACAAGGTAGGACATATTATGACAGTAGCAGTACAGACTACCATGAAACCACAGCATCCTTCTCTTCAGGACAGTTAATCCATACTCAATTTTATCTCTCCTCTCCTCATACACTTTCAACGTCTCTGGCAACAGACTTTCTAACGTATTAAGTTTTCTATAACTTCCACTCAGAAATAAAGGCTACTAGCTTTATGTCTTATGAATGGAAACCTTGCAACATTTTTAATGCAACTGCAGGAGGAATATGCACCATGCTTATAAAATAGATAGTGGCAAATGAAAAGTAAAATAAGTGGGAGCACACGACACCACAGGTGTTCTGTATTTGGTGCACCACACATATGCACGGGTTCTTTTTTCTGATTACATATTAATTTTTGCAAGTTAATAGTAAACTGTTTAACAGCCAGACGTGCGACACTTACACCAGCTCCACTACTGAATTTCAGGCAGGTGGTAATTGAGGTCAAGCATAAAGACTTTTCTCATTGTTCTTTTACGGATTTGAGATCTCAAGTGCCTTTCAGCTTTTTTCAAACCTTTGCCCAGGAGCCTGGCAATACTCCGGGATTCACCTTCCCAGTGAACTACACAGTTCACCCAGATGTTTGATCGTGCCAGTTAAAACCGGTCATTATTTGCTTATCGGTATGGCCTAGAAGACAACCAGGTCAGCAACGCACGCCGGGCCGGTTCCGGCTTTGGCGCAGCAACGCGAGGCGCAGAGGCACCTCCTGGCCACAGGTGCCCCGGCTGGCCACGGAGTGCCGCAGTCCGGTAGCCGGAGCTGGCTCCCGTCACCAGAGCCTTCTCTGCGCATCCCGACAGCAGCAGCAGGGGGGCTGCGACCGCGACCGGTCCCTCTGTCCGTGTCCCCCGCCCGGCCCGGCCCGGCCCGCACTCACCGCCCCTGGGCGCCGAGGGGCCCGGGCCGGCGCGGGGGCCGCAGCCTCCGCAGGGCTCCCCGCAGCACAGCGCTCATCCCGCACACGCAGCAGGGATGGAGAGGGATGGAGAGCGCTGCCGCCGCGCCGCTGTCCGCCGCGTCCCGTCCCGTCCCG
>VWZS01001248.1:25128-66596 GCA_013397075.1 Rhabdornis inornatus
CCGGCCACCCCTGCCGCCTCCGCGGGGTCGGGTCCGCGGGCTCGCCAGCGGAGCTGCTTCTTGGCTGGCACGACCCGCGACCCTCGCCCTTTAGCCTCCCGCTAAGGTACTCGGTATCTCTGCAGGTAAGACGATCTTGTGAAAACCTAAAATAAAGCCATAATAATTGTACCTCTTCGGCATCGAGACGTTAAAGATACTTGGACACCGTTATGAGACAGATAAATTAGATTGATCTTAACGCAGTCACAGCCCACATAATCTTCGTTTCTCTGAACACATAGAGTGGACCCACCACAGTCCAAAACCATTTAGCGTAATATTATTTGATACACAAATTAAGCAGGACTTGCAACACACTGCAAATTGAAATCGTAAATATTTTAAGGATAAACTGTCATTGGATGAGATTTCTGTCTCCAACATTCTGTCTGCTCTATTTAAAAGGTCCAGACTGCTTCACCCCATGATTAATATGACTGGGTATGACTGGTGTTTGTAGTATCAACCCAGACTCCGATATATGCATGCCCACTGCTCCCCCATTTAGCTAAAGAAATAAACCATATAAAAAGTTATCGAGGCACAGCCATTCAGGCCATTAAGGCAAAGCTATGAGTAGTATCTAAGTCAAACTCTCTGACATACATCAGAACTGGAACCCTGCACTGCTGCTTGAGAAGGTCAGCAGAATCATGCATTCTGTCTTTTGTTTGAAGGACTCTACTGCCATTAATAGGGCACATCTTTATCAGGATGGGTTTTACTCATTTTTTATGTGTAAGCAGAAGAGCAGAAAGATACGGGAAGAAGTCTGTGAGCTCTAGGTCCTACAGGTAGATCAGTTATAAAAGAAGGCTATTTGTTCTGCTTTTTATATTTTGGCATATACTGCCTAATTTCAACACCTAGCAGAAGAAAACTGTCCTGAATTCCCCTTACAAGCAGTGGACTTCTCTTTAGGGCTCAAGATGTGAATAGTTGTTTCGAGATTTATTTTCTCTCAACTAATGAAAAGGTGGTTTATAGGTTGACCAAGCAGGCTTTTCACTTACTCAGTACATGCCTAAAGATGGCAGTAGGAATATCCTCATACAGGCATTTGTACTCACACTTTCCATGTATAGGTGCATGGACCATGCGGTGCAACTTCATTCATAGTAGCAAAAGTAAAGCAGCAAAAGATGGCTCAAAAAAACCTTGGATAGCTTTTTACATATACTGTTTTTTGTAATTTAATGAGATTGTCTCCTTCCAGATCACCTGGCAATAAAATTTTGATCTGGATTAGACATGCGCAGCTCTAAGTCTCTAAACAAAACGATGTTGATGCTGAACTTTGGTTCGCTATATGGTGATTAAATAGGTGGTATTTTGCACAGTATATAAAATAAATATGGTGTGAAGAGAAGGTATCAGACCTATAATAAAGTTCGCAAAAAGGTTATTTCCATTTGATTCCAGCATGAGCTGACAAATTAAATTTTTATTAAGTATTTTATGCTTTGTATTTATCTCTCCTGCCATTAGATACCCTGGTGCTAGACTTAATATGTCACAGTATGTTAAGGTGCCATGGTCTGTTCAAACATGGCTTATGTTGCTTCTGTGTGACAAAAGTGAAGATTTACACTTCAAAAAGAATCAGCACTGTGAAGAAAAACTGCTATTAAATACTAGAAGTGACTTGCTAAAATAAAGTTTTGTTGTAGTACATTTAAATACGTATATAATATAATAAATGTAATACCTATATATGATATAATTTTGTGTCTATTACTTAATGTTCAGTTAAAAAGCAACAGCTGAGGCTGCCTTCATGTTAAAGATTCCTTTTTCTTCTGCATGCCTGTTGTCTGCATATTAAATTTCTGAAGCAGGCTTCATGTACAAAAGGTTCTTTGGCAGACAGAGGAGGAACAGACTCAAGCAGTGAGCTTTTGCTGGCGCCATTTGAGGCATTCTATTACAAATGAAAGTTAGTTTACTGCAAGCATAATCCTTACGAAACCTCCTGACATTTACACTAAGATTGTTTCTCTCTGATTCTGTGGAAACAAAGATAAAAAACTTGCACACTTTGTTAAAGTTTTAAAGTTAATCGGGTCAATATTTTGGCAAGTCCATAATATGCAACTGGACCCGATGGGGAGATTTGCAGGCCAACACTTGGCAAAGTTTTGCACAGCAGCACTGTACAGACTGGTCCTGCCATTTTGCTGCAATGCCAGTGCCTCAGCCAAGGTAGGTGATGCTCTCAGCCAGGCTTTTTAGCCTCCAAAGCACTTTACACTGCTATGCTTGGTGCTGAAGCTGGCACAGTGTTCCTTACTGTTGGAAAGGCATACTCGTGTTCTGCCAAAATGGCAGTGCTGAGATGTCATATGTGTTTGTCTTCACTGGCTATATGGTGTGAGATAATTGCATTAATGAAAAGGAAATTATCAAGAAAGATGATTACTGAAGTTTGAAGGGTAATTGTTAAAAAAACCATTCACTCAGCATGAAAATCGCACTCAGTTCTATGTCCATAAGGCTTTTCTTTTTCCTACTCCCTTAAACATCTTCTGTTGAAATGCCAGTGCCATCAAGAAAACCATTGATGGAAATTTCAGTCTTACCTTTGATTGTTATCCTGTACCCACTACCTTCATACAAGTAGTCTTCATTCAACTATTTTTTAATATAGATAGAATTATGGTTGCCATCCAATAGCAGAAATCAATCCTACTCTAATTCTGCTTTTTAGAAATTTTGAACAAGTCAATGAAGTAATGAAAGGAGTAAAAACGTAGTGTATTTTAGGAGAAACCAATATTTGTTCTCACGTTTTTCAGTTTTGCAAAAAATATAATTGCCACTTTCCTTGCATTAGTGTGGAGTTCAAGGGACAAGCAAGGTTAATCTTGCATATGGTTCTGTAAGTTTTCTAATTTGGCACTCTAAAACATTTCAGGGCTGTGCAAAACAAACAGGATTTTCTTCCATTTTGTAAATCTGCATAAGCAAACCCAGGCCTGTGAAAAGACTGTCAGAAGCTGCAAATCAGCTTTCTGAGATGTATCTTGTTTAGTAGGAAACTGTTGCATGATTATTTTCCTGTGATGCCTGTTGTGCCAGCTGGTGTCACAAGCTGCTTGTGGTAAGGCTCTGTCAAGGTGGCATTGGAAGCTAGAGAGCAGATGAGCTAATAAAGAGATCAGTGGTACTAGTGTTTTATTTTAAGAAGTTTCTCATGTATTTTACAGGAGAATTTGAGGTGGTGTATGACTTTCATAGGAACAGAATTGGACCACTGACTTACAGTCCTGGGAACAATATTTCTGGAATACAACATAACGGACTAATGAGAAGTCTTACACATAATATATGTGTGCATATTAAGCCTTATGCTGCAAAAGAGCACATGTACCATTCTTTAATTAGAATTTCAGGAAGGAAATTTATTACTTATTGTGGCAAAAATATTTCTGCTAGCTCACAGATATTTATGTCTGCCTTGCAAATATAGAAAACAGCCATGAAATTGGAGAACTGTAATTGTTAACCTGCCCTTATGCTTTCTCCAGGGTATTCTAGAACGCTTGGATGCCGGAGAAATTGTGATTGGCGATGGAGGATTTGTCATTGCTCTTGAAAAGAGAGGATACGTAAAAGCTGGGCCTTGGACTCCTGAAGCAACTGTAGAACACCCAGAAGCAGGTCAGTTTTAGTAGGAAATTATATTCCTATAGTGAAGGTAAACAACGTAATGATTGGCTAAATAATACATATATAGGAACTCATAGTAGGTTTTTAAATACAAGTGTTCCTTGACAACTGTAGAATTACATTAAGAACAGCCTAAAAACTGATCACCTTACGTGTTTTTCTTGCTCCAACACTTGCCAAAAGAAGTTGACTGGGTAAGAATATGAGTAATGCAAACATCTACTGATACCTCTTCAGAATGCTTTCCCAGTTTTCAATAACTTGCATCCCAGAGACCTTTTGATACAGATGTGGTTGTATTTGTGTTTAATAACATTCAGTGGTTTCTCTCTCTCATGAATTTGTCCAGTCTGTCCTTGTGCTGATCATTTAAAGCTTGTAATTTAAAATATCTCATGGAAAGGAATTTTGGAGTTAACTATCTGTTTTGTTTTGTTCTAGTCATTCATTTATATTTGTAAACTAAAATAGATTTTTTATTAATTCTTTCAGAAAAAGCAGTTTTAAATAAACATCATAATGGGAGTATTTAATGTTTCTGGCTCTACTGTAAAATGGTGAATGATAAACCCAATAGTAACCTAAGAATTGCAATAAACATTTATCAGTGTAACTCTCTTAAAGTGGACAGAGAAAAAATGGCCAACAATTCTATGCCTTCTAGAATGTAGTGTTTAGCATAAATAGTGTGGAAGCAGATGGTATTATCTATTTATGCATGCTTCATTACAAGAAAGCATTTGCCCTAGTAATATGATGTGCAATTAATCCCACAAGTCAATTCAGAATATCCCAGGGGAAAAAATTTCTTTGTTCTAAGTGTTTTCCACTCTGAATTAGTCTTTTTCTGCTGTACGAGAGAAGAAGGAAGAGGAGTAGAAGGAGAAATATTTTAGTTCTCTCTTTTACATCACTTTGTACATTTCACCTGTTTATTCAGCCTAATCCTTCTCAGCCTTCAAATGTCACTTATGTACCATTTAGCATCCCTAATTTAGGATAGCTTTAGATAATGCAGAGCTTTATCCTTAAACAGAAAAGTTTAGGGATTGATAACCTAATTTGCAGAGTCGTCTCCCAAAGAGACATTCTATCACCTCTCTATTTCTCTCCACGTCTACATCTGTCTGCCCCTGCATGTTCCATCTTACAACTCATAGCAGCTGTCCCATGCTCTTTATTTCCCCTTTGCTTGTTACTTTTGTACCTTGAAAGCCCTCGACACTTTGCACATGTCTCTTACAGGTTATTTATAAATACACCCTTCAGGACAAATGTGTTCATGTCTTTTTGTGCAGTGGGGCTGCTTTCCCTCCATTACTGCTTTTTGCTCCTGCTCACTCGAGGGTCATGTTACTTTGAAAGCAGATGTAATAGAACACAAGGAGCAACTGGCAGAGCCAGTGGGTGTCAAAACCATAGAGCCGCCAGAGCTTCTTGTCCTTATAAGGAAAGGAAAAGGAAGGAAGTTCTGAGATGACGGCAAGAAATTTAAAAAAAAAAGAGTTCAAGACCATTAACTGTATTACAAAAGAGGCGATCTGCCAGACTGATAATTGTAGAAATTAGGAGATCTAATTTTTTTTTCTGAGACAGATTAGGTATTTCTCTGTAGTGAGCGGTATGCATGGGTGCTAATTGCCCCTACCTCCTTGCAGCTTATGTGTGTGTCTTTTATGAAATGTCCAACTCAGGATGGATTTAAATGAAAAATTGGTGTTACACATCTGACTCCTAAAATGCATCAAATTTTTAATAATGGTTTAGCCTCACATGTGACTGTTATTCCCATTTCTCAAATCCTGGAGGAAACATGCTGGAAGTCACACAAGTAAACTACAGAGTGGTTTGGGTTTTTGATATTGCGTAGTGCTGTGGGATTGGTAAAAACAACAGTGTATTCTACTGGTAAAGCCTGAGGTTGAATAAGATTCAGGCTGATACTTATAACACTACTGTTTTCTTCAAAGTGTATCCCATGTCTCCTATTCACATACCTGGTATTTTGGGGTATGAAGTTTACCTTAATCATGTGTGATAGATAATATTTCATTTTCCTACTTATGTCACCATCCATATTCACACAAATCCCAGGCATTCTTCTAGGAATGTCTACTATCAAAATGTCATAAAGCATTTGTTTGTACATTTTTTTCCTTTTCTTATTTCCTGACCAGTTTTCATCAATGCTTCCTCATTCAGCAGCATAAAAGAAAAAGAAAAACAATAGAAACATACAGGGACAGCCCTTTTATTTGGGATCAGTGGGCTATTGTTAGGATGTAGGAAAAAGAATACTCCCAGCACCACAGATTTTTGTCTTTTCATAAAGATGTAAAAATGAAATTTGATCCCAGGCATTCAGGCAGATTCCAAAAACTTTTTGAACAGTAGCTCTGCTATAACCTATCTTCCTGGAAAGATTTTTGTGACTGTTGGGCAAAGAAGCACTGTGTTAAATCACCTATGTAGTAGGAAAAGAAGCACTTTGTAGTTACCCAAGGTGCCAACTAGAAATAAAATACTGTACTTAATAGAGAAAAGTGAAGGACACTACACCAGTCCTTCACTGAAAGCAGACATGCTTGCAGGTTGATTCTAGCAACACAAAATGCTGTTTGAGCTTCTCTGGTGTAGAAAGCTGTGTTTGTTGCAGCATACGGGAGTAATTTTATTCTCGTGACAAACTTGCATATTATTTTAGTGACACAAACTGTGTTAGTAGACAATGAGTTGAGTGGGATAAACTAGGACTTCAGGAAAACTTTTAAAACGTCTGCCACAGAAATTGCAGTGTTCTTGTGTGTGTAGGTAATAAGTATCTTGTGTACAGTACGTAGGGCATTCCTGTGTTTGCTGTAAGCTGTTGAGCATTTAATGCTGTTTTACATGATCACTAGCATTCTAGTAATTGTTATCATTATTATTCTCTGGATAGATATATAAAATCAATTGAGAGTTCCTGTTCTGTTCCCACTGTGGCAATTATAGTGTACTGCTTACAGCCAGAAAGGCACAACTACTATTACAGAGTCTTTTCCCAAAGTCCTAATGTAGGAAATTTGTCTATTATAAGTAATGGTAACCTTTCATGTAAAATGAGTGTTGCCTATCTAGTAAAATCATCTTGTGGAGACGTATGGGAAGACTCTCTGCTGTGAGTCACTTTTCTGGAGCAACAAAGCTTCTTTCAAGTAAGGATGTATTTAGCAAAATAGAGCTTTGGTTTTGGCTGACTAGGCTCTTTTAAAGCTTTTTTGGGGGAGAAAAGTCAAAAATGCAAAATAGAGGAGGCAGTGAAACACTGTATTCTTCCCTATAATTATCATCTTGTCCCTTAATATGTTGCTATGATACTTTTTTCTGTTTTCTTCTTAGTGTAGAAGCTAAGAGAAGACAGTTTATTCATTGAAGAACCTGGTATTCCTTGTTATGCTTTCATGTTCTTTTGTCAGACATCTGTTATCCCTTCCTAAATCACTATAAAAAAGCTCTGTATCTGGGAGATGTGAAGGACTGCAAAAAATAGAGGTTAGGCAAGGTGACAGGCAAAACGGAATCTACAGCTAAATTATATAGAAATCTTCAGTCATTCTTAGCAGAGAAGAACTAAGGAGAAAATTTTCTGCCTAATGTTTTGATGTTGAGAAGAAAGAAATTGTGTGAAGACTTGGATACTGCTTCTAATTTCTCATAATGGGTCTTCTAGTAAACACAATGTCAGTATTTTACAGTAACATTATATCATTAAACACTAGATTTGGGGATAGCACAGTAATAACTTTGTCTCTTAATTTGCAGTTCGTCAGCTTCACCGAGAATTCCTCAGAGCTGGATCCAATGTTCTGCAGACCTTCACCTTTTATGCCAGTGAGGACAAACTAGAAAACAGGGGCAATTATGTAGCTGAGAAAATAAGTGTGAGTAAAACAGTTCTGTTGAAGATATGAAATAAGTTGATCAATTTCAAAAGGTTTAACAGAGAGATTATTAAGTTTGTCCTAACAGTTTTGGCTGTATTTGAGGACCAGAGAATGAGGTGATGGAATTTCAGAGTCTGAAAAAGCAAAAAACGCAAGGTGAATTGACAAAAAACACTAAACCAAATCCAAAGTCAAACACAATATGGGGTAAGGGTGGAGAGAGGAAAGAAAATGCCCTCATTGTATTTTTTCTGTATTTTTATCTGAGGAGATATCTGGGTTTATCTGGGTTTACTGGAGTTTTGATGCAAAGATTATAGGGAGTACTAAATGCACAGAGAGCAAAACTAGTGAAAAAACAGAACTGTTTCAACATCCAGAAAAATGACTGAACTGTAAAAATGGTGAAGAATCTTAGAGAATAGTGAGTACCTAATGAGAACAAAATGTTTTTAGAACTACATCTTCATTAAGTAACAACTAAAATAATCCAAGCTATACAGTGTAGTCAATATTCCCCTTCTCTTGTGTGAAGGTAATTTGTTACATCAGCAGAAGTACCATGTTAGTGTTTTCTTACCCCCTCCACAGAGGAACTGTAGGGTGCTGGGTGTGTTTACTAGACACAGGCCCAAGGTCCACTGGAATTCCTGGCCAAACATTTCTATATAGTTCCTTTGAGACTAGAGGGTTTGGCATTGAGTGGTTTCTCTGATCCTGTTCCTTTGGTCCTACTGTACGTTTTATCTTCTGTAAATTAGAGAAATTTCTCCGGAGCTCAGGGAGGAAGGAATATCTGTATCTATGAAGGTACCCTCAGTCAGAAATTAGAATAATCTGGACTCTAGGGAAACACTTGAGGCTTAATTGAGGTCATACCGAAATGTCATATGACCAAATTTATCTGAAATGCTGTACCTTTTACATTCAATAGATGCAACACTGAAATGTCTGAAGTAGTCCCAGAAATATAGTACCTCTGGAACAAGCCACGCTTCAATTCTTGCTGACATGCAAAATTATAAAGCCTGGAGAGCACCTGGTATTGTGATTGCATTACATCAAACCTCTCAAAATTTATTTCTGGCCAGTTCTAGAATCATGTTCCTCCAGGATTTAACTAATTTATGGTTCCAGCTCTCAGAGTCCTCAAACATGTACCCATGCACAAGTGCAGATGGAAGACAATCTGTCAGCAACAGCATTAAAATCAACTGGGTTTTTTGAGGAAGGCATGTAAAACTTCAGCTGAGAGAAGACTATGGAGATTCTAAATAGTGTATGGACTGCAGAGAAACCTGCTATAATCAGTACTTGTTAAATACCACAAATAATGATTCTTTTTCCCAGATACTTCTTTTTCTCAATATAACCTCTTTTTGAAAAGCTGTTCTGGTCATCCCACTTTAGATACAGAAGGAATATGACTTTCAGTCTAGGTGATTAATTAACAATATTTTCCCCTTTATTTAAGTTGGCAACTTTAACATCACAGAATTAATGATATATTTTTTTAAGTGTCTTAAATAACCCTGTATGAATATTATTCTGGGGGCAGGGAGGAGTGTCAGTTATAAGAACACTAAAATACATTTTAAAAAAGAGGAAGTTGAAATTGCAATATATTTTGCTTTCCATCCTCAAATTTCAGAATGAAAGCATATACGTAGGTGTTACTAACTCATTTTCTGAGAGGCAAAGAAAATTCCACTTCACACCAAATACTTGCTTTTTATAGGCTATTTGTCTAAGATCTATTAAATGTAATGTATTTTGTAGTATTTGACAATATGATAATTTAGAGGATGGAAGAAATTAGTTTCCTAATGTTTGTTACTGCTTGAATCTTATCTTCCTAATCAATATTACTTAAAAATCCATTTGATTTTAATTACATTTAGTTTAAATTTTTAAAATATATGAAAAAGCCATTATGACTCTTGACTATTTTTGTCCTTCTAGGGTTCTGAAATTACGTGCATACCTATGGTAAGATAAAACTAACATAATCTATATTCACACAGTGCCACAAAGTAAATGAAGCTGCTTGTGACATTGCAAGAGAAGTGGCTAATGAAGGTGATGCTTTAGTGGCTGGAGGAGTCAGTCAAACACCATCTTACTTAAGCTGCAAGGATAAAACAGAGGTTAAAGCAGCCTTTCAAAAGCAACTGGAAGTCTTTATGAAGAAGAATGTGGACTTCCTAATTGCAGAGGTAAATCTGTAAAAAAAGTACATGCCTTCAACTGGCACAGTGTTAACTTCTAAGGTGTCTAATCTACTTTAGGGACTATCACTACATGTTGCTACCTCCTTCAAAATTTTCTGTTGTGCTTTTATCCCAGTAGGATAAGATATTTTTCTAAATGCCCACAAGCATCTGCAAGTGTTCTAGAATAGAACCTTGAAACCTCAATTTCTACCTCAGTCAAGTAAAATTCTGTACTGGTACAAAGAGAAAATGTTGATGGGATCTTGACTAATCCCTGTTTCTTCCAGTACATGGAAAGCAACGTAAGATGACTTTTCTAGTTGACAATAGTTCTTGGGTTAATCCTTGATTAACCTCCCACGTGGGCATTCTTATTCTGAAACAAAAGTATTATTTTCAATTTATTTTTACTCACTTTTAAAAATCCTTTTTTAACTGTGTGGCCAGTACACTTGATTGAATTATGTTATTATAAATCAAAAGAGAATCAAATCATTGTATTGATGGTGAATTTGGGGTCTGGATTAATATTTTTATATTTCATTGCTGAGAAAAAAAAATAGCCTAGTTTTAATTTCTTTCAGTATTTTGAACATGTTGAAGAGGCTGTCTGGGCAGTTGAAGTTCTAAAAGAATCTGGAAAGCCAGTTGCAGCTACAATGTGCATTGGCCCAGAAGGAGACATGCATGGAGTACCCCCTGGACAGTGTGCTGTCCAGCTAGTAAAGGCTGGTAAGAATCTGTTTTAATGCACCCTTTAAAAGTATGGAACAAAATAAAGTCCCTAATTATTGAAATAAACATATGTGTATCTCAAGTAGGTAGCTTCACAGTTATATCTGATAAGAGTTTTGACTCTGTAGAAAAGTTTTTATATGTACTTTACTAAAACAGTCTTGTAAAAACATATGGAAATACAGCTATAAAATCCTTGATAATCAGTACAAAATGGGTGAGAACAATAGCCATAGATAACTGATACCGAATACAGCAAAATCCTAAACCTATTCAAATTTTATTGCAGACCCATCCCCAAATTCTAGAATCACAAGCACAAAGCCACCTTTGATTCTCTGTTCTTGTTTTTGCACACAGTTTAAGCTCAAGACGAGGGAATTAAGAGGATGAAAAAAGTGGTAATTTTGGCTATCAAAAGCTGTTTTCTACAGGACAAGGGGAAGGGGACAAGAAATTAATCAGGGGAATTATGAGTGAAAATACACGGGTTTACATATATATTCTGAACTGCTCTTTTCCTTTCAAGTTACAGCTGAAATCCAAAGGTAGAACTTGTGTTAGGAACCTGCTCCCTGTTTGCATGTGTGGCTCTGTGTAGTCAGACTTCACTGATTAAGCCCCGTAAGAAAAAACATCTATAGGAGGGTAGAAGATGTGATTCATCATTAGAAAGGTGAAGAGGAGAGCAGCTGAGATGTAAATGGCATGATCAAGCTCACAGGAGTTGTGGCTGGCTCTAGCACAGCTGACTTGTCTTCATAGCGCTGATGTAAAGATGGACAGCACTGCTTCTAGAGTACTGTGGAACTTTAACCTCCCACTTCCTGGAGAGTTGTGACTTGAAGTTATTTTCCTCCTCCTAGGTGCTTCTATAGTTGGAGTCAACTGCCATTTTGATCCAGAAACTTCCATCGAAACTGTGAGGCTGATGAAAGAGGGCTTGCAGGCTGCTAAGCTGAAAGCCCACCTGATGTGCCAGCCACTTGCTTTCCATACACCTGATTGTGGAAAGCAGGGGTTTATTGATCTTCCAGAATTTCCCTTTGGTAAGACAAGAGTATCTTTTTTGTTGGTGGTGTTTGGTTGGTTTTGCTTAATGGGTTGTTCCTGGCCTTTTTTTTGCTCCCAGCTTTTAGTACAGCTGAAGCTGCAAGGTGTCCTTTTATTCAATACAATGAGTCCTAGTTATCCTGTCTGGCATTTTCCAGACAGGTCAAAATGTAATATTGCAGTAAAGATCATCTGCATAGTGAGAATACTTCAGTGGTGTCACAGCATGTGACTCAATGTGTAATTATGATGAAAATAGTTAAAATGCCACAATCTAAATTAATTTTAGAAATGTTCTTCCTCATGCTATAGAACCCTGTTCAGGACAGCTGTAAACAGACCAAAGAGCACTGGCAAATGTACTAGAAAACCCCCATTTTTCTGGGTTGTGGCATCTGTCCCACAAGGGCTATGTTTACCTGCGTAAGGATTTAATGTATGATGCAGTACAACAAATATAGGAGCATTATTATTGCACTCATAGTAAGTGTAACATTAGAGAGACACCAGAAAGGGGACTTTATTATTGCTAACAAATTAGCAGTTTGGAGAAGTCTATAACATGTATGCTCAGGAGACACCCTACAAAAACTGGAAGATTCAGCCATTAAATATTTATATAAGGCTTGCGTATTTAGGGCTTGTTTTCGCATGAGTAAAGTAGCCCTTTAACATAAGGGCAAAATCAGCTCAAACATTTAAAGGCTGATTAGAAAATTCTTTCACTCGTCTTTCCAAGATCAGAATAAATGGTATTGAAACGTTCACAATTTGAATTTGCAGCAAAAAAAATGAGAAGTAGATGTGATTTTCAGGAAGCTGGTTGTTTTCCTTTAAATTCCTCTCTTTACATAAATGAAGGAAAGAGAATAAAGCATAAGCCTGAGGCATTCATTAAATGGTAATAATACGTCTGAATCCTGAAAATATCTAAGATATTTGAAAGTGTTAGGAACTCATTTATCCTATTCTTTCCTTCATATAGTTCCTCTGATTGCAAGCAGAAAAAAAAATCAAACAGATGCAGTAAGCAATCAAGTGAATGGAAGGATTCACTCTGGTTTGTTATGGTTCTTGGCTTGTGTGCTATAAACAGTCTGTATGACATCTCAGTATTTAGAATTTCTATGAATAATTAATTGGTGAAGACTGGCTCTTTGAATGTTTTCAAAACTGAGAAGCAGCAATTGATTGCTTGATGCAGATAATCTGTTTGGTAAATCACTGTTAAACTGGCCAAATTACCTGGTTTTCATGAAGGCAATAACAGAGAGATATTTCAATATCTGAAGAGTACATAAACTCTGTACAGGGCAACAAGATCTAAGTTTCTAGGAAAGCATTAGGTATATTGTATGACAACCTCCAGCAACTAGATGCCAGAAGTATTTATTTTTCTGTAGAACTTTATCCATTTTTTTATGTTTTCTCTTACTGTGTTACTGCAATTTCTCTGAAATTTCACCAGTTAAATAAGGACAATGTTTTAGAAAGAAATGACCTTGTCATTGAAAGCATTTCCAATTATCTCAAGGGTAGATACAGGGAGGGGACAGATCTAGGAGCAGGTTAGAGTTTTTCTCAGGAACTGTTAAGTTAGAGATATTTAATTCTGAATAAAGCCAAGAGAAGTATTGCATTGGCAGACATGGAAAAATAAAATGTTAGTCGATTTTGGGAAGGAGTCTCTCCTCTTTAGAGACAGGGATGTTGTGTGGGACATTATCAAATGCTTTGCAGAAGTCCTGGAAGGTGACATTCATCGCTCTTCCCTTCTCCACCAGTGCTGTAACCCCATCATAGGAGGCCACCAAATTTGTAGGCATGATTTGCCCTCAGTAAAGCCATGTTGGCTGCCACTAATCACATCCTTATTTTCCGTGTGCCTCAATACAGCTTCCAGGGTATTTGATCCAAGATTTTTCTGGACATTTTAAGACTGACTGGTCTGTATTTCTCTGGCTTTTCCTTTTTTGCCTTTTTAAAAGTGTGGGTTATGTTTCCCCTTCTCCAGTCACTAGAAACTTCACTGGACTGTCACAAGTTTTCAAATATGATGAACAGTGGCTTAGCCACTTCAGCTGCCATCAGATGAATTCATCTCATCAGGTCAAATGGATTGTGACAGGGTGATGAAGAAGACAGGGAAACAACCTATACTATTCCCCTGAA
This sequence comes from Rhabdornis inornatus, assembly GCA_013397075.1. Classification (NCBI taxonomy): domain Eukaryota; kingdom Metazoa; phylum Chordata; class Aves; order Passeriformes; family Rhabdornithidae; genus Rhabdornis; species Rhabdornis inornatus. Next base: position 38,936 of record VWZS01001248.1, read on the forward strand.
GTTTAGTTGCTTATACAGGTGTAAGTTGAGTGCACAATGATGCATTCTTACTGTTGATCATTTCTATAAACTTTGCATTAGCTTTTAAATAATATGTGAAAGAAAAGGAAATAATGCATTGGTGCTTCTGATACTTTCTATCATATCTGCAGCACTGTAAAAAGCTTGTTTTTATTTGAACAGCTTTCTAAAATGCTTAATCTAAGCTTTCCATGCGATGTTAGTCCACCTACTTTTCCTTTGTCCCATCTTTCCTTCTGAGACCAATAATTTTAACTGTGTAAGAATATTTAATTGTCTTCCTTCTGCTTTTCAATTTGTGAACCTGATTCTTAACTACACAATGGACTTAGAGTGTATCTGCTTTGTATCAGCTTCTGGCATGTTAACCGTTTTTGGGACAGGACATAGGGACATTCTTCAGTCCTACCTCTCCTTTGTATTGCTGGATGCTGCACTTGCCTGATAAACATGATGGTTCACATCCTGCAGATGTGCATATGCATTAAGAAATGGGAGAATTTTTATTCTTTTATTTCTGTATTTTTATTTCTTAAGAATTTCTTCTTCAGTCCCCATTCTTTTCTTTACAATTATGCAACTCTTGTGCCTCTAGCTCCTTGAGGTGTGCTTTTCCTTGCTCTTTTCACTTTTTACTCCTTTGCTTTCACAAGTCTACTCTCTTGGCTCTTGTTATTCCATCACAATGCTCAACACAACTTGCAACAGAGTGAATGGTTCAAAATAAAGATGGAATTCTAACTTACAGAACCTCCCACAAGGAATGAGGCAGCAAGCTGCTCATGGTTGGGATTATAACTAAGGGGTGGGCTAAGAAATAGCTACAGATCCCAGCTGAAACAACTGGATGCCAGTATCTGAAAAAAGTGTAATAAGCATTTTTGAGGAATGATGAGTAGGATTATTCCTATGCCAGTAGGCTGATACCTCCTCCTTTCACAGATATGTGTGTAGTAATAATTTTTCCCAGGTATTGATTGCTTATTAGGAAATACAACCATAACATTGAAAGTATTCCAATTCTTCTGCTAAGAACTCTGCAGAATGGGAAACATGATCAGCCTCAGAAGGTTCTGTTTTGCAAGGCCAAAAATGTTAGAAGCACAGGTCAGCAGAGCACTGCAGAATCTGAAAGCCAGCCTTCTGAAAGTTTTAATCAGTGATTCTAGGTCAGACAGTTCAAACACGTACATGTATAACCACTTTTGCAAACAGCATGCTAGTGTTTCAATAGCATGCTTTCTCACCAAAAAAATGGATAAAAATTGAATGGTGGAAACTTAGGATACGAATGTCTTCACAGGTCTGGAGCCAAGAATTGCCACCAGATGGGACATTCAAAAATATGCAAGAAAAGCCTATGACTTAGGAATTCGTTTCATTGGAGGCTGCTGTGGATTTGAGCCCTATCATATCCGAGCAATAGCTGAGGAGTTGGCTCCAGAAAGAGGATTTTTGCCAGAAGCTTCTGAGAAACATGGTAACTGGGGTGATAACCTGAGCATGCATACCAAACCCTGGGTCAGAGCAAGGTATGTATATCTGACCTGGAAACCAACACACCTTCTGCAAAGGCTTATATTGCTCCACAGAGCATGCAGGCTTAGCTGATATGAGAATCTAAATATTGCTGTGAACATTCTATGTTGAAAATTATATATTTTATGTCGGATAATGTCAAAGAATTAAAGCTGACCTAGGAGCAGGGAAAGGGGTGAAGGAGTAGAGGAGCTCCTGTGAATGTAATTCATGACAATGAAAAGGAAAAATTGACAGAGTATTGTAAATCAGCTTCTAATGGTGGCTTGCTTACAGTATTCTTTTCAAAGATAGAAAGATACTTTTAAAGCATGGAGCATTTAATTGCATTCTTTCATTCATACTTCTATATCTAAATATAATGTCAGTCTTTCCAAGTTAGATGACCCTTTGCAATTGTCATTTTGGCCACATTTCCTTTGAAATTATGAGATGCTGGAAAAAAACCCTGAACTTCTTTTTCTTTGTTTAGGGCAAGAAAAGAATACTGGGAGAATCTGAAGCCTGCTTCAGGTAGGCCATATTGTCCTTGCATGTCAAAGCCAGATGGCTGGGGAGTGACCAAAGGAGCCAAGGAGCTGATGCAACAGAAAGAAGCAACAACTGAACAACAGCTGAAGGAGCTCTTCCAGAAAAAGCAGTTCTAATCCACTGCAGTTGTGTAAATCTTAAAATGATTTATCTACAGACCATCTCATGCTTCAGAAGAAAATCTGTGAAGATGAGAACTGTGTTGATTTATCAATTAAAATGTAATGAAAGAGAAAAAATGCAGAAAGAATGTGATTATGTACTAAATATTCTAACTTTGATAATAAAATCCTTCTCTGGATGAACAGTTTAGAGAATACATAGTCAAAATTAATTTTGGATTCTCATAATAACTGAGCTTCTGTTAGCTCAGTACCAGGACAGTAACTCAGTTTTTGTCTTAAATTACCATGTACACAAGATTTAGTCTTCTGGGGATTAAAAGGCTTAAGAAATTACTCTGCAATCTCAAAAAGAGGTCAAATAAATGAAACATAATATAATGAAATAGTATTGTGTTATCTTCACACTTTAAATTGTAAGACCTCAAAAAGAATATTGTATCTCCAGTAAAAAACTAATTTTTAAATGATGCAGCTGACTTCTGGAAACCTCACTTAAATTACTTGGTTATCTTAAAACAGCAAAACCCCTACAGGTTTCTAAGATACGACTCCTTTTCAAAAGAGTAGTACAACATGCTTTTTTTTTTCCAAGCTGATTGATTCACTCTACCATCTCAGTTTTAACAAATGAAAAACTCTGTTAGGAAATAGATCAATCCATTTGAGTTAAGAAAACCCATGGAATTTGTACATTGATTTGTTGAGAAGGTTTTTGTAGGAAGGGTACCACTATATTTGGATCTTGTAAAGGACACATTTCCATCATTTATTTTTATGAAGTACCATACCACTTCAATTTCTGTCTAGAATTAATTTCCACCCATCCTACATTGAGGCCACTACCTTTATGAAAATCTCATTCTCACAGTTAGTGTTGAAAAATTTAGTTAGACTACTTTTTATGTATATGCTTATTTTCTTATTTCTACCCATGTTGGTATTCTACAGTTCAGGAAATACATATGCAACACTTCAAAGAGAAACTTCAGGTATCCTTTTGAGGCTGTTATTGGCAGACAGGTTTAAGCCTCCCTTAAAGGAAAGCCAAAAGCAGACAAATCAAGAAATATTAGATATTTTAAAATTAGATATTTTCAAATGCAGATTATTTTCAAAGTGTCCATGTAAGTGTATATACACTTTATAAACTCCTTTCCTTCCTAAATGCTTCTCAACGTTACCTCTGCAGAGAATGGAATATTGCAAAATCTGTAAAACAGGAATGCCAGATCTTCAATAATCACCAAAATGCATGTAGCATTAAGGACATATGCATGATTAGGTGGCTTAAAACAAAGACTACAACCAGCACAGAAGTGTTCTGAACAATCATTACCTCTTTAGGGACTTGTGGCATAGGATGCTGCTTGATCAGCATACACTAACTATATATGCAGCTGGGCCGATTTTTTGGAAACCGTCATTACGTGCAAAAATTTGTATTGAAATGAATGACTTCACAACACAGAATACTAAAGGACCTGGTATTTTTGAAGATATGATTTTGAATTTTTGATACCCAGTCTGAAAAGGATGAATTTAACACATTATGATGAGAAATATTTAAAGGCCCTTTGAAGACATGGAAAATGAGAGCTGGCCCAAGAGTGGGGTGAAACAAACATTGCCTGTTTTATTCATATCACAGACTGGGCTTATAAAGGAATTTCCAGTGGGATGGAAACAACTTTAGGGTGCTTTATTGATCACTAAAAACCTCCAACCTATCAAAAAAAACCCAACCTCCACCAAAAAATATCCAGCAGCCCCTGCCTCAATAAAACCCCCCAAACACCGAAAAATACCAACCAGCAAAGTCAACCAAGCTACAAAGCTTTCTTTCCTATTTCTTTCTCTGTAACATCTTAGGCATAAGGAAACTGTTAGATTTCCATATGCTTCTAATGGTTAACTACATGGCTTATTAAGGAAATAAGACACATCAATGGTACAGACCTAGGAAATTTGTTTCCCTGGAAGGCCTGTCTGAAAACTTAAATAGGAAGTGAAAGGTGCTTTATAAGGCTAGCTCCTGTATTTGGTACCCTAAGGACCATTTATTTGTAGGACAAGGTGCTTGCTTAACCTGTTTGGAAATAAATCTAATGATGTAGCTTCCATGACAATGCCAGGTTAGTTCAAGGTCTACAATTACAGAAACACAAAATATTTGGAAGGGATCCACAAGGATCAAGTCTGGTTACTTCACTCTTAAAACTTGAATATTCCTTGATGGAATTTATTCTTTCTTTATAATTTTTCATTGGTTTTCTCCATTATTTCTTTTCAGCTCATTAGAGATATGAAGACATGAAGAATTTCTTCATTTTCTAAAGTCTCTTATACACTTGAAGATTTACATACGTTCCTTGTTTCTCAATCAAACAGACCCTGTTCATTCATTCTTCCCTCTGAGTCTGTGATTCATCATATACCCAGAAATCACTTCCATCAGATCTCTATCCAGAGTTTCCTATCTCTTATGTTTTTTTCCCTGTGAGCAGAAATGAAGTGATCTCAACCTCAGAAGTTCAGATCTAGAAGTGAAAATCTAAAGTATTTGACTTTCCTAAAATATACAGAATAAATCTTACTCATGACACTGAATGTCAGAACAAGAGGCACCTGAACAAATAATAAACTTCAGAAACTACTAGCAGATGCACTACACAGGAGGAAATGGCTACATATTTAGTCAGCTCTGAAGTTTCCAAGAATCTAATGCAAAAAAAGGCCTAAAAACCTGCTGTTTTTGTTAATGGCCAGGTGTTGGTCTGATTTATCTGTAAACCACAGAAATGCAAGGAGGGTGTTGTAAAGTAGGAAAATTGGGAACTAGTAGTAAAACCCACAGTTTTTCGCAGAAGACACAGCTTTTTTTCCCCCTGTTCTTTTGAGAAAGTTTTTTAAGAATTCTACTAAATCTGATATCTTCAGGTACCACAAATTTCTTCCTAAAGCAGTTTGTGGCTCCAGGTTATCAACTCTATTCACAAATGCAATGGCAGGTTCAGTGAAATTTTTTAAATCTAAACATGGAAAGAAGTGGATTCATGTATCTGTCTTGTTCTGTTCCATTGACTTAATAAAATATTGAACATAAACTAATCTACTTTAATGCTATATTTAATTAAGTATAGACACCAGTGAAATACAACATGCAGAATATTGTGGTAAAATACATTATTTCAACAGCTTGCTTTGTTCTTACAAAGTTCTGTGTTATCTTTTTCTTATGTTCCACTTTATTCAGATAGATGGTATTTGACATAAATTTTATGAAATCATGATACTGAATTTTGTCAGTTGTGTGTACTTCTTCATGTACAACTCCTGAGACAGACAGTGATCAATTACATCCCAACATTAGGAATTTGAAGATGGACTTTCCATATACTTTGGTCAACTACACCTCAGAGCTTCTGTGTCTAGTAAAGTTGTGTATCTGAAAGAAAAACAAATTTGGGTAATAGGATTTGATGCAATCAGAGTGGCGAGTATGAATTTCAAAGCAGATTGAGAAATGAATATTTGGAAGGGGGAGAAGTATGACTTATCTCACAATTAACAAAGCAACAGCAAACATGCATCAATCAAATTAAGCTTTACCAGTTGTCGCTGGGTGGTTCAAGAGTGTTTTGTAGCAGTCATGTGCAAACATTTGCACGTTGTTGTTTCTGTGTAATTGAAGAAAGAGATCAAGTGGCAACTGTAACACAGGAAGGGAGCTCCATGATCCATTTTTATTTATAATCAATCAATCGATCAATCAATCAATCAATCAATCAAATAAAAAAATAGGTCAGTTCTACCAAAGAGAAAAAACAAAAATAAAGACTCCACCATACTTAAGGTCAAGCAGCAGTGTTTTTCTGCCCCATGCGGCAGGTTTTGCACTTTCTTTTCAATTATGTCAGCTGGTATGCTGGAGTATCCTGCTGGCTCTTCCTACAAAGGTTTTTGTAAAAAAGCACTTCGCAAAAGTATCACAGTGCTACAGACCCATGGAGAATCAAAGGTGTATCCTATGAAGGCAAAGGCTTTTTTAAAAAATCATGCTTCCCAGTACATAATTTTTTTCTCAGATTTTTTCTGTATGATGAAATCTCAGGAAATTGTACTTTACAAGCACAGGCCTGAAGCAACCTGTGCGAACAGTGCCTCCAGGTGGCTTTGTGCACGGCTACAGCACCCCCGGGGGGGGGCCCTCTAATGGCTTCTCAGATCTGCCTACACGGACAGAAAACAGAAGAGCTGGTAATTCCGACATAACTTCAGAACAGGCTTAATTACACCTGTATTTGCTACTTAGCAAGCGTCTTTACAGAGAACTGTAAAAGCTAATTAAGTTTGCAGTTGTGCAACATTTTAGTCTTTTTTTACTTCCTCAATAAAAGGACTGACTGGACTTAAGTTTTTCCTTGAAAACGGCCAGGTCTGCTCTCATCTTAAAAAAAATCAAATGGCATACAGTGTAGACAAGCATTTTAAATTATAGAGAATGGGACAAAGGACAGAAAGGTTGGAACAGGGACAGGACAGAGGCAAAGAGGCACTCTGTGAAATATTAAATTATTTACAGCACTGCATCTACCACACAACCAGGCAGAATTTAGATGTGATAGGCATGAAGAGCCGTGTCCTCTACAGCTGCTGCTTTCTGCAAGGGTAGACTTTGAAAGGTTTCTATATGTTTTTTTCAGCAAGACTGCCCCATAACTGAACAGCAAATTGATGTTATATTCTTAAAATCTTCTACTGCTTTTCCTAATGCTTCTATTCGTATGGGAATTCTTGTCTCAGACGAATCATTGTTACTCCACCCTACTTTGATACTGCTACACCTATGTTTAATGTGACTGGTTCTGCTGGTTCTTCTAGGCAGACAGGACTCTTAAAGATAATTAGCATTTGCACCATTGACCTGAAAGACAATTTGTTGAGGGTGGTTTTTTTCAAACCTGAAGCTGTACATTCTACATTCAGTTCACAGTGGTACCGAGGTGCAAAGGTGCACAAACAGGGTGACTGTTTTGCCTAGAAATGAAGCAATCCTTGTGTATCTTAATGATACACCTGACTCTTACCCATCATCTTCTTCCAATATGTGGGAATATAAAACATTGCAAAGGTGTGAGAGCATGGCCAGGACAGCTCATACTCCAGTTATCTTCAGCTAGAAAAATAAAATGGCTTATCAGTTTTGTCATGTTAGCTTGGGGAAGAACAGCTGCATAGGAGTATGAAAGTAAAGAATTAAATTAAAGAATCTATTCATGCTTTACTTTAATGCTTGACAGAATTGTTATAAACTGCCCAAGGTGTAACAGTGTGGAAAATCAGACTTTTGATTTTTACTTGTAATTTTTACCAGAATATTTAGCTCAGAGCACCCTGAGGTGTTACTGAAAAGTTGTGTCTGAAAGTTGTCCTCAGCTAGGGACCAAAAGGACATAGGAGAATATCCAAAGGGTAATTACTAGCATTTTTCAAAGGGTATGAAGGAAATTATTTGGCTGGAAAAGGATTTGGCCCTTGGTTCAAATCTTCATGCATAAGCTATGCAGAAGTCCTCTTCAAACCTGATTAGCTATTCAGTTCTCACTATTATATGTGGAAAAAATAATGGATCTAAATCACTATTCTCTTGGGTTATTTACAATTGGGCAGATCACACAGGTAAGCATCCAATGCTGACAGACCAAAGCGCTTCACTCCAGCCCTGTGGTCTGGTGTGAGTCCCTGTAGCACATCTGGGTAGCCAGGATCAAAGCCAACAGACAATCACATAAGGTAGCTAGCTAAAGCAGAGGTCCTAGAAGTAAGAATGCACTGCATTCACTACTGAGTATGTCTTTACTGTTCATGGCACAAGCTTAATAGTCTAAGTAGAATAGGATCTGTTTTATTAGGATGTCTGGTTGGTTCTGTATCTGAAGCATACAGAGATTTCTGAGTAACATAGCCTATTCCATTAGTCAGCTTGTCAGTTGTAACAAATCTAACTAATAAATCAAAGCTCTTCTCATCCTTTTGTCCTAATATCCTGGCCTCCTTTCTAAAAGTAGTGTCAAAATGTGTGCTATGCATATGACAGACTTACCCATTAATTCAATTTTACAGGCACCCTACCACCATAAACAGGGCTTTGCAGACACTCATAGGACATTCTTCAGGTTTTTTCTACTCACGGAGAAAAAATACATCAAGATTCCATAAACAAGAAAAAAATCATATTCATTTACAGGAGCAAACAGTGAAACTTTTGTTATAACCTTCAGTGATCTGATGCATGGAATTCATTAAAATAATCAAATGTATAATACTCACAGTTCCAGATTTCCTTACACACAAAAGCCCATTTCCATGTGAAAACCTGCTGCCCCTCAGGGGTTTCTAAAGGAAACAACAGAACAACGTCACTGACCATGCAGAACAAGGAGAACCTGCTTAGAATCTGCTCCTTTTGGTTAAGAATAAATTAACATTTAATTATTACAGCTTACTACTTGATTAATACTAAAGAACAGTCTGATGCCAATGAATTGTTTGTAAACAGTGTCTTGATGATAATGCCAATTTGTTCTGCTTATTTCCTGAGCTTACAAGTACCTCCTTCCATCCAAACAATGTCTGTTGCAATTCCTGTAGGGTGACAACAAAGTTTGAATTAAATGTAAGCTATAGGTCACAGTAAGTCTTGGAAACATCAAGAGAAAAGACGCTACAACAGAGAAATTTTGCACTTCAGAGAACCGGGCCTGAAGTTCAGAAGCACACAGTGTTTGCAGCTATGGATTAAATCAATGTGACCAAGCAGTTCGTATGACTCAAAAAAAATTGTTCATTAAGCAAAGAAAATAAGACTGAGATTCATCATCTGAAATAACATCTAGTCTCTACAACCACTAATAGTATGAATAAACAACAAGGACATAGCAGAAGGCTGTGGTAATGAAAGTGTAATTCATCTGAAGAAGCTTACATAATTAGATTACATTTATATAACCTCCCTTACTGCAGTATCTCAATGATTAATATTCTTTTAAAGTCTTTAATTTCACAGGAACCCAGTGAGGTAAAAAAATACTGACCATCTATTTTACATCTGGGAGGCCAAAGCAAAAGAACAAGCAGGGGCAGCATTCAGACTGGCTCATGGTTTACTTCACTATCATAAATACTTCATCCACTAGCGCCTCTGGATGCTGGATCTTACAGTCTTGTATAAACAGTGCTTTGAATTGCTGAGTGGTACACTCTTATAGGTAGATGCCATGGCAGTTGTAAAACCAAAGGTTTGTACTGACAGCAAGAGGTCTGACTACGGCCCTAAAGAGCTCGTCCATCATCATGATGAGTTTGAAGCAGAACAGAAAGTTGTCATTGGATGCTTCCCAAGTCCTGCAGGTCAGGCAGGAAAAATCTGGGCAAAGTAGGATTTCTGAAAGTTATCCTTTAATATAAAGGCTTTTTAGGAAAGTCAGAGGAAAGCACAGTGCCCTTACCTAGCTTCATAATGTTCTAAAGGAGCTTCTGGCAGATATTCACATATCCACTTTGCTCTGGGATTCCTTTTTCCCAAGATCCCAAGAGGGAGCTTAGCTCCCTCTCTGTGACTTTATTTTTTTCCTTTTTTTTTTTTCCCTTTTCCCTATTTGAGAGACCAAAAGCTTCATTTTCAATTCAAGTGAAGATGATTATAATAGATGTGAATTATGCAAAGCCATTCGTTACATTTTCCATCCTGGCACATTCAAAGCCTTGGATCTGAAACACCACTCCGTATGGTTGTTCCAGGTCTCAATATATAGAGCAACTCCCTTTCTAGTTTCAGAAATCTTTGTCTGTTTGATCATATTAGTAACTATGATTAATATGAATATAAGTCACTACATTTAAATTTGGGTCAGTGGATGAATACCATCAGATGAAACTGTCCTTTAATAAGTCCTTTGCAATCCATAAATAACACTGATGAGAGCATAACAAAGGCCTTTTGTGTTATTGCACAGTGGAGCCAAAAATGTTCTTGAAGCAAAGTTTGTTTTCAATATAATTACATACAGCTCATACATAAAACAGCTTGTTGTGCTGAAGCCAAAAATGTAGTCTTTTAGACGCTAAGGACATCCTCATCTATATTAACAATAGAAACAAATGTATGGCAAAATCATTTATGTTTCACAGGTTCTTTTTATTCTGTTTGGTATATTACTTCTTGTCTGAGGACACAATCCTGCAAGAATCTTACTGTTGGCACAAATATCTGCCTGTACAAACAGCCTTCAAGCACTGGGAGTCCAGCAAGTGAATGCAGGGCTGTTTTGCTCTCTTTTGCAGCACTGCCTGTTGCTGATCCCTACTGAAGACTTAAAAACCTTCAGAAAAATAGCAAATAAATTTTAAAACAGTGCAAAAAAAGTTGAAAGTAAGTACCTAGGTTTTTCTTTTTTATATTGTATGTCTTAAGATGTGTTCAAATGTTCCAATCAAAGTGAGATGGTTCAGATTTTACTTTAGGAAACTGAGTATGTTCTAAGCCACCTTTGTCAGCTGAAGCATCCTGTCAGGATGGTCCATTTTAAGACTCTTCCAGTTAAATAATCATTCTGGTTGGCATGATGGAAACAATTTTGGATCCCCCAAGTCTGGTGGGAGAACCAGACAATACTCCCTACAAGAAAGTACCATAATTCAGCTAGGAAATTTCGTTCCTTAGTCATTTGTCCTCACATCTCTGCACTCTTCTGTTCCACAGTATGACTACAGAGCCAATGCTAATAATATCCTAATCCTCCATTGAACTGACTCATGTATTTCAGCATTTAATCTTCCTTTTTGAGAGCACTAGTCGAAAACAAATTATGATAATCCACAGTGTTGTCTCATTCCTCACTAGCATGTGTTTCTCTGCCATTGCAACATCTGGGTTTGTACGGTTTTAGGAAGAATCACTTTTTGCAGAAAGATTGTCCCTGTATAGAAATTTGTAGTCAGTAAAGGGCTGCTGTAGTGACCCATCCACTCATCATCATTATTCCTAATGAAAGGACAGAAGAGACGTGATGGCTACGCCATAGTGAGAAGTGGAACAGACCAAAGGACAGAGGTAGCTGGAATACTTCATATAAATACCACTCTTCTCTGCTGGGGATAGGTCAAAACGCTGGAGGCCTTAGATCAACACAACCAAGATTTGTGCATAGCACAGTTTACTTTGCTAGGAAAGCATGAATCAGATGCCAAGAGAAAATTTCTCTTACTGTTAGAAGATAAATCTCTTTCCATCTTACTTTCTGAGGAGTTCTTTTTCCAACAGGCAAAGGACAGTTCTGATTCTGACACAACTTACACATTAGGAGCAGAATGTAGCTAATATTTCCACCAAAAGAATCACATAGAGAGCAATAGTACTCTGATTTTTCTCTTCCACTTTCTTGCTCTACTTTGGGAAAGAAAAGTATTTTTACAAGCATGCTATTTTACTGTGACATAACCTGGCACCTCACCAGGGTGGAGCTAATGCTTGAGCACCACCTCTGTCAGAGCAGCAGGTTGTAATAGAAAGCAGTGATTCTACAGGAGGTCTGCAGTACATTATACTAGTAGCTTTGCCCCCTCCACTGCTTTACTTTCATTTGCTCACACTTCATACTCTACCCACTCTACTGGTAGTAACAAGTGGGGGCAACAAAGGCAATCCAAAACTCTTTTGTACTTCCTGCACACGCAAATAGGTCAGACTAGTCTTGTCCTAAATAACAATCCAGATAAGCACAACCTGGAAATAATAGAATCATTTAGGCTGGAAATGACCCTTAGCATCATTGAGTCCAACTGTTAACCTAGCACTGCCAAGCCCACCATTAAACCTTGTCCCTAAGTTCAACACCTACACATCTTTCAAAGACCTCGAGGGATGGTGACTCAGCCTCTTCCCTGGGCAGCCTGGGCAGTTCCAATGCTCGACAGCCCTGTCAATGAAGAAACTTCTTCTCAATATCTATCTAAGCTTCATATCATCATGTTGTCATATCAACAGTGACAACACAAAATTGTGACAGAGGGCATAAAATAAATCTCTCATTGCCTCAGAGGTTTCTGGCTTTGATAAAAGTAAGCAAAGCTCTAGAATGCATTTTTAGTTGCACTCAAAGACAGAACCCAGAAAAGAACAAGATAAAAGAATATATATTACCTAGGCATATCTGACCTAAAGTTTAAAAGCTGCCCACTCATTACCTTGCAGAAAGCTAAAATGTAAATTCTAAAAAAAGAAGTGAGTAAATACATAAAATACAAGGTCCCTACCCATGATAGATAATATCATTACATGGAAAGTATAACTTTGCCTTTTCCATGGTAAGTAACATACAAGAGAACAGATTATTTTACTGGTATGACTTATATAGAGCTCATCATCAAAAAGAAGATGAGTTCCAATTATTAGTATGCATTTTATATTTACTGCTAACTCTCTGGAAATAAAATAGTTAAGTAACTGCTTGTCTAAGCAGTTTCAAGCTATCTTATAACATACAGTGACAAAAATACTTCTTCATATGAGAGCCAGAGGAAAACATAAATCCAGCCATAAGGAGTGTTCTGTGCTAAGGAAGGAAACTTCCCTATACACAATTCAAATGTATCTCATAAATAAAGGCTGCCAGAAAAGAATTCCAAAAGAGAAGAACCTACAAAACATTATTTTCAAAATTCTAGCAGAAAACAAAATTGAAAAACTAATAGAGTAGATTTTGACTCTCGAAGCCTTAAACCATGGGGAGAGTCTACCAAAGCAGAACTACCTGCAGCAAGCTTTAAGGTAATGTTGCACTTTATCTCAACACACTATGACCATCTATATATCTCTGCAAACTGGTAGCACACCAGCAGCCCGGGTCCAAAGTCTATCCTTAAGCACTATCTGCCTGTAGGTCAATAAAACTTCAGAATTAAGCAATGAAAACAATTATCAAATGCACTAGACGCCTAATGGAAAAAAATTAGAAAAGCTGACCTGAAATTTTTACTGTAAGATGTCATTCAAATATGTGGCATTTACTTAGACAATCCAGTACTCACTGAAGAGCAAACCTAGTAGTAGAACTAAAGCCATGTTCTACTTGATTTCCCAACATAGGAAATATTCTGTATTCTGCCATAAAGAATATTCCGTAGTTCTCCATCAGCTAAGTTTCCAGTGAATGAGGCTTTGATCTGTGGGCAATTGCTTTGATGAAGTTGTGGCACAACAATTATCTTCCACCCAGCCTATTTCAGGAAACAATTTGGAGGGACCCTGTTGTTCAGCAATGGCCAAAATAGCAGCAAATCTGTCACACAAGGGCTAAGCCACTGAGCGTGGGGCAACCACTGAACTGTAGGGTCCCATGAGATCTCCCCAAGTGTGGGAAATTACTCAGATGTATGGGATTGATTTGAATGCAGAACAATGTATATGAGTGTGTGAAGGCATTCACACAAAAGGGAACATGTGTTTTTAACAAACATAGCAGTGAAGGGAATCTCTGCAGATGCAGACAAACAAGTCAGCAAAAAAAAAAGCAAGATACAGCCAGCAAAAGAGTGGCAGGAATAGGACCGTGAACAAAATCAAAGCAGCTTTTGGGCTGTCTTTGCTGAAAAAGGCTTGGAACTGAGAAAAGAGAAACTTGCTTTTGTTACTTGAGTTCAAATAGACTCAGAGAAATAAAATACCTCACTGCATCTCAATTTTATTATTTTAGTGGAAATACTCTGAAATACTTTCCAAACTGATGAAATATTCATGCCAAAATGGTGAAACAATATTTCAGCAGAAAATTTGGGAAGCTGTACAGGAAGTGGAATTAAAATCAGAAGATTATCTGGAATATATCTGAAACTAGTATAATTTCTGGGGTTTGGGTGTATGTTTTTGAAATTGAAAGAAGGAGTGCTTTCAACCACTTGATTTATGTAAGTTGCGCAATGCTATGTCTGTACTTTATGTTTAGACAAAATCATTGAATAAAAACTAGGTTGTAATTCAGTTTTGATTTAAACAGATCGTGCTGCCTTCTGTAACAGCCAGAGTACTACTTCCAGCATGATGTTTCAGTCTCACCTGCTCCTCCCTCACCTTGCCTACTAGAAAGCAAATCAAATGCACATCCTGACAGTGTCAATGAGAACAGCAGAAGGTGTTACTGACTGAAATTACTATACTGGAAAAGAAACTATACCACATATACTACAAATGAATTGCAGAATTTTCTTGTTTTCCTTTAAAAGCAAACAAACAAACCAACCAAACCAACCAAAAGTTAAAAAGAAGAAAGAAGTAATTTAATAGATATATTACACTATATTTCAGAGTATCTACGCTACACCACTTTGATGGAAGCCCAAAGTTATGTATGTGCTGAATACTGGAATACACTCAAAATACTACTTTCCTCCCTGTTGTAATTGCAAGAGCTTACAGAAGATTTAAATGATGCTCCTTTCACAAAGATGACTCCATATTAGAATCAAAATGTCTCATGGGAACTCGGAATTGCCACTAGAAATCAAAAGCACCCTGTCATGAGAAGTGCCAGTTGCAAAATGGAAGAAAATGGAACTAAAAAGCATGCAGAAAAGAGCTGATCAAAGATGAAGGTGCAGAAATTATTGCTTTGATTTAAATGTTAGTAATTTTTGAAGGAAGAAGATGAGAAAATAAAAGACCTCTATGATGTATATACTCAGAAGCTGGTGGGAAGACAACTTAGAACTATTAATACATAGGGTCAACATTTCAATTCACCAAAACACTTTATACCAAAAACACTTCAAGCCAAATTACACTGTCTAAGGAAAATATAGTAGGGAAAATCTTTTTCTTCAATCCAAAAGCGTAGTTAGATTTTAACTGGGACATTCAAAGGAGGCCAGGTGACAAATGATGGAGATAGACAGCAAAGAAGAAAATAGTAATTAAATTAGGAAGAGAAGAAAAGCAGGGAAAGTAGAACAGAAGGAAGGAGCAAAACAAGCTACTTACCTCTTGCTGCAGCCCCCGAAAACTTTTATGTTCCACATCTCTTTCACACTTGCTGAGACCTCCCCAAGGATCTCTGTGTTTCACAACTGTAGAGATCATGAAAACACATTTGCATCACAGAGCATCCATTTCTCAACCGTCACTTTTCTTAACTTGCTTCACACCTCCATCATTGAATACAGTCTGCTAAAATTACTTAGAGTGCTTCTCTGAGCCACCAATCTGTCTTCAACAAACACATCACCACAGGCTCCCACCCAGCAGTCTCCTGCTCCTCTAAAACTTCACTTTCCATTTCCCTCCAGGCTGCAGCTGCTCTTATCGATAGTGTTCATAAGTGATAAAAAGTATTCAGGTGTCTACATTGGAGAAACTGCTTCTTTCATGGCAGTAGAAAGCCTAATTACAAAACAGTCCCTAGCCCATAGTTAGGCACCAATTAATTCCTCCTGGGCCCCAAAACCCCTTTGTCTTCTACACTGAAGGCATAAGAGCTCCCACTGCTTCTTTGCACTTTACAAGTCATAGTATTCCAGCAAAATAAGTCTGAAACTGCTCAGTATTTCACAAGAAAAATGTTTATATTATTTAAAAGATTCAAAAGCTTTCATTTTCAAAATGTAATAAAAATATTTTCCTCTGACCTCTGAGAAAGAAAAGAAGCAAAAAGCACAAGACATATTTTCATTGCATTTCTATGTAATGTCACCGAAGTATCTTCTATTTCCAGCTGAAAGACAAAAAGTTTATCAAAATTGAAAAAAGTCTTTGGTGGTTTTTAAAAAATATTTTTGTATAAAATCATCTGACTTCTCCTACAAACCCAACAGAGTGAAGAGGCTGGGTCTCCCACCAAGGCCCTGGCCTGAGGATCTGAAACATGTCTCAAGTTGTTCAAAGCACAAAAATCCAACTCAGTTGGTATGATGAAGATATGCAACCAATCTGATGGGAACTGCTTAGTAGACTGCAGGATGGGAAATCAAATATATTAAATGTAAGTGAAAAGCACATGTGCTACTAGCTTAAGAGAAACACAGGGACTGGCATCCTCTGTGGAAGTCCAGCCAGAGCAACTGTTTTGAACACCAGAGAAAAAAACAGAAGGTAGAGACATCATTTGGTCCAAAAAGAGATAAATCAAAGGAAAACTAAATAAACTTTCATGGTGGTTTTTTTTGTCTGTTTTTTGTTGGTTTTGTGGTTTTTTTTTTACAGCCAGAGTAGTGAGGCACTGGAACAGGTTTCCCAGAGAAGTTGTAGATTTCCCAAACCTTTAAATGTTTAAGCTGAGGTTGAATGGAACTTCAAGCAACCTAGTTTAAAGGAAGGTGTCTGTGTCCACAGCAGAGGGAGGTTTGAACTGGATGGTCTTGAAGGTCCTTTCCAACCCAAACCACTCTACAGCTGTGTTACAAAATTAATGTTTTCTCCCAAGGTATGGAAGACAATGGTTAATAAGGGCCAGTGGATGTTTACCCTGTACCCATTCCAGCTCAAATAGAAGTGTAATGGTTCTTTAAAGAAAAAACAGTCAGTGGCATGGTAAATCATGGTATTCAAATAGTTATGAGTGGTTCTCAAACTGTAACAGGAATAGCAGCTCAGATTATCTGATTATCTGCTATCCAAAGGCATTTGCTCTTAGAGAAGCTCAGATAGGGAAATAATAGTCAGGAAACATCAGTGTTCAGCCATCTGTCAAACAGTGTTATCTACACAAGTCAGAGAAGATTTAAGCTAGAAAGTCTCCAGGTACCTGTCCAAGCACCAAGAAAAGACTTTGGGGCAAACGAGTACTTCCACTGTGACACCTCTTGGTCTTCTTAACTCAGTGCTGAGAAACACCCTGACTAGAGCAGTGGCTGGTGTGTGCATGATACTGACTCTTCCTCCAGCTTCAGCAAATGCAGATGCTGGAAGACATCTTGCATTCCTGCCATCCCATCTTTTTACCAATGCCTCTTTTATTCCCCAACATCTTCTTCATTCTGGTCTTCTTGCTATGCCTTCAGCGTCTGTCTTAGTTGGCTAGATCTTTTTGGCAGCACTGATGCAAGTCTAAAGCAGGCAGAGTAAAACAATGCTTTTGAACAGCTCAATGCTTGTAAAAGCCAAATCTTGAAGTCACCGTGTCTGCTCTAACAACAATGCTGTAAATGAAAGCCAAAGCAGAAACAGAAGATATATTTTCTAGCCTGGCTTTTTTCCTCCCTTTTCCTCTTTGTGTGTCCATCTCCTAATTCATCATCGAGGAGGCAGAGTCAGGCTTTTATCACAAAAGCAATAACCTCAACTCCAGCTACTTCTTCATCCAAAAAGTTACTACCATCTTTAATACCACCTAAAAGACTGCCAAACACAACAGTTTCCATTATGATAAAATAAAAAACAAAATTAACAGCCACTACTGCAGCTATTGAGAAGGGAAGTCAGAAATGTGGTTAAAATCTCCCTCAACTTCTTTCTCAGCTTTTTTTGTCTTTTTTTGTGGCTAATAAACATTTAAACTACTGGGGTTTGGCTGTTTTTTTGTGGTGTTGTTGTTTTTTGTTTGTTTTTTTTTTTTTACTTGTGGGTGCTTGTTGACAGATGTTTGAGTGTCTCTGAATGGCCAGACTTTAATTACTTAGCATGTGCAGTTGGTCATATAAATAAATACCTTTGACCTTCCTGACTCATTTGTTCCAGTAAAACAGGCTTAAAGTTTGTAATTAATACAGGATGCCACTATCATGTCTCCATCCCTCAGAGAGGACTCTATAAACACTGTGCCATTGTTTCTGCATTATTTCCTTCATCCTAGTGCTCTTCCTCTCACAACTTAGCTGCCGATCCCTGGTTTACCCCCTGTTCTTACTACCTTAGGAGTCTCAACTATGTCTGCTCTCCCTAGGCAAGAAGCTCCAATCCTGATATTCGCTACTGAAGTGAAAGGCAGTCTTTTATACTAAAACTCAGTCTTCACTTCTTATTTTATAAACCTGAGACAACACAAAATGAGGCCTGAGGGCCTTTTATAGATCAGGTTGTTCACATTCTTGCCTTCAAGATTCTGGTTTACAGCTAAGGTATAATTGTTACACTGCGGCTCTACCCCTCCCTTTTGGCTTCAGCAGCCACTGCAGCATCTCCAATCCCTTTCACAGCACCCCTCTAGGTTGTCTTTTGTGTAGACACCTGCCTTGGAAAGACTCTCTATACATGATGGGCTCCTAAGCATCCATTCTCTCAATTTACTATTCCCTAATCTAATCACAGGTTCCAGCCAAATATAGAGCCAAAACACTTCACCCAGTACTGAAACAGCAGAAAGCAAATAGGTCACACACAACGGAACATCTTCCTATCACAAAGAAAACTCAGTGGTGTAATAATTTACCTAACAAGACTGAGAAATCTCTGTTGTTGGACACATCAGGAAAGACAGGGTAGTGGCTTCTGGGGAGTTATCTGGTGAGGAGTAAGTTATCTGCAGTGGATTACATTCTGGGAGAACGGATGTTCTGTCAAGACCCTTCCACACGTAGTTCCCTGCCTTGCAATGGAAGTATCAGAATCTGTGTTCTGTTCAAGCAGCCACTTAAAAGCTGTGGTCAAATTGCACTAGAGCTAAGCGCTTGGTAGATGTTTAACAAAAGAAGTATGTTGCCACCACCTATGGCCCAGTTGCAGGTTGCCTTTTCAACACTAGCCTTTACCCAGATCCCTTGCCCTGCTTTTCAGTGCCTGCGATCACTGCAAACACAACAGCACAAATAGCAGGAATATTTGCCATACCACTTTGGAATGGATGATGTTCCTTTCAAGTCAGTGAGGCAATTCAGAGTAGTGAAGGTAAGCACATAATTTCTGTAAAATATTAGATGAAGGATGATGGATAAGGGATTGTGGAGACTCACACTTAAATAGATGTAACAAGGAATTACAGATCAACTACATTGAAGGTAAACTTTCAATGAGGGAAATGGCATTGAAGGTTCTGAAGCTGCACAAATTAAAAATAATGTCCTTCAGTAAAAAATCATTCTCATTGCCATATAAAATAAATTTGTATTTGGAATTTACCTGAGCATCCAGATTACTCAGGTAAATTCCAAATACAATTTATGAAATTAAAAGGAGGGGTGCTAAACAGAAGCACCAAATGGGGAGTCTCCTATTACTGATGAGATCACCAGGGAAACATTCATTCCCAGAAAGAAATTATCAGTATCTCACTGGAACAAAGGTAAACAAAAGATGAGGTGATATAAATTCTTGATTCAAGATGTTTAAACCCCCCTGACATAGCAAATAAAAGAAGAATGCGATGCAGATGACTTGAATTAGTTGCAACTTGTGAAATTCTTCAGTTGGTCCATTTCTGCCAGCAGGTGGATTCAAAACTTTGAAAACTATCAAAGTACAGAACAGGATAAGTCCATCAAGTCTTATAGAAAACAGGAAGTCAGTACAAAAAATGCAGTTGTTAATGACAGAGGAACCAGTGATATTTTAAATAAGCAGAAACAGTGATTAATGCAATGCATAAATGAGTTTTCTCTGTTGGTAAACAAATAAGGAATTACCAAGCAAAAAAACAGGCCATCTTTCATTATTCAACAAATAGAAAATTACATAATCAGAAAAAATAAAAGTCTGTACTACTCCTGTAGACAGTGTAAAGGGAAAGTAATAGAAATTAACAACTACTGATAGTATCAATCAACTATATTTTAAAGAAACACATTTTTCTTCAACTATATTTGTCTAATAAAAGGCATATCTCACTAATTTTTAACTATAGTTAGTCTCATTCTTTATAGCCATGGTAATAACAGTCTGAATGTCTCCAAAAGGAATGAACATACAGAATACAGCTTTGATACAATGAAGCATAAAAGACTTGCCATGGTATGATGACAAGAAATTACCAACAGGAACTTTAATA
Organism: Rhabdornis inornatus; assembly: GCA_013397075.1. Taxonomy (NCBI): domain Eukaryota; kingdom Metazoa; phylum Chordata; class Aves; order Passeriformes; family Rhabdornithidae; genus Rhabdornis; species Rhabdornis inornatus. The sequence goes on from VWZS01001248.1 coordinate 59,118, forward strand.
ACAACCCTGAATTCTTTAGATCTTGCATCAATGGCAAAGGATGCTGAGATGTGTTTGTTATATGATGTAATTCTAGGAATAAAGATGGGCTGGAAAAGGTGTCAGCTGGTAATTAATGACAAGCACATGACAAATCTTTAATAAAAACTATTCCTATGGATGACCAGCTTCCATGCAAAAGGAAACGAGATCACAGTCATAAAGCAAATATACAATACCGTAATAAAATTGGGTTTTTATGTAATTCTTCTACGTATGCTATATCATGTTAAAATACCTATGCTATATTATGTTGAAAGCAAACTGGTGACTTCTAGAATGTGTAATAACTTATAGAGTTATTAGGTTTCATTTCAGTAATGTCAGGTATGGAGCAAATTTACTAAACAGATGCTGAAAGTAAGCCTTGGTAATATGAGATGCAGAGCCTGAAATGAGAGTCTTGCACCCCACCGCTGGGTGTCTGAGAAAACAAGGCTTACACAATCACCAGCCATTACTCTGTGTCCCTTCCACTCCATACTAATAATACTTTAATGGGCTGGACAATTCTTTCACTCGAATTGCAAAATAATTCATATTGGATGTGTCTAAGTGCTGAAGAATCCAAAGGTAAATTAATTTTAACAATTTGAGTCACAAAATTATTTGGATTGGATTAGACCTCAAGAGGTCATCTGGTTCCACTGATGAAGTGCCAATGGGTAAATGCATTTTTCCTAAGTTTCAAAAAAAAAAAAAATTCCATGAACATACTTAAGCATAAGCAAAGCTTATACATTCTATCAGCTGACTGACCAATTAAGACACATGTACCTGTATTAACATAGCTCTAGGTGAGTCATAGCACATACCTATACTTACCCAAATGGGATGGCACCCTGGGGAGTGCTGGGTGAGTTAGAGCATTGAATTGAGGATACAGAACATAAATCTGTAAGACAAGAGCTTTGAACATTCTATTGCTCATAGAACTTAATTGTTTGCCTGAGGCATAAATGTAAGAACTGAAAACAGTAAGACTTATTAAATGGGCTACCAAACAGTAGCATAACATCTGATACAGGTAACCTTCTAATTTCAGTTTAAAAGGACATGTTTCATTTACTTTATAAAGTAATGATACCGACATTGCTTCTATTTTGAAGGGCCCACAATCAGAAAGTGAATTTTCGTGCAGAGTTTGAGATACTGCTTGAGGGGAAAAATATTTATTTCTAAAAATGAAAGCTTCTTATTATTTGCAAGGTTAATTTTCTTTCTGATCATGTATTCACCCGCAGTTACATGAAAGTAATAAAGACTCAAAGAAACAACCACCCTCCACAAATGCTGAACATTAGTCAAATTTCTGATCAATACTCCTCTCCCTCCTTCACCACTTGCATTTAAATCACAAATTATAGCTCTGTATGATCTCTCTCAGACTTTATCACTCTTCAAAATCTGATCATCCGAATTTGAGGAGGGATTTTATCCATCTGTTGGGAAGAATGGAGGCTCCTCAGCAGAAGATCTGTACTTGTTTTTAGCAGGACTGTTCTGCTTTCCTCAGCGCAGGCAGTGGGATCACATGGCAATTTATCTGAAGATGGAACCAGATGAAGATACCATCTGTTTCTTCTGTACTGTGTAACTGGATCAGACTCAAGTATGTAGCAGCTGTGGGTGTAGCTATCTCTATAGACAGCAGCTGATGCTATCCAATACTTCCTCAGAAAACTTTAATCAGGATGAGAATTCTTTGGTAAGTCAAGTTAAATGTCAGGCCTTCTACTGCTGCACAGAGAACACCTTAGATCTCCTAGACATAGGTGTCTCATCTTGGCATGCTTTGATACAAGCTCCCAGGAGGAAGTCTTGACTGCAAAACATCAGCAGCATTATTGTGACCTCTCCCTCCATAACATGAGTTTTACTGCTGTGTGGAGTGTTCCCACAGTAATCTGGAGAATTTTGTTGCAAGAGTTTCTCACTCGTGTATTTTTTTGCCCAGCAGGTTGTCCTGTGTCTTCAAATGTCTCTAATCTCACTGGATCCCAAAATTCTGGAACACTTATCTGCCAAACTGTTACTGCTACCGGTAGCTATTTCTGCTGAAAAGCTGGTAAGGTTTAAACTTTACTCTAACCTGCTCACATGTGTTTTACAATACAACAGAATTTCCAAATGCCTAGGAAAATAGCTGTGTTTAGTAAGTATCATAGAAGTCTAGTATTTTTTATGTTCTAGAGCCTGTCAATACTGGTGTTTACTTCTGTTTTAGCTTCTGTCCCAACTCTGCCTGTTTTAGCATACTCTGTTGCTCCTGTGGCAACCAAATCAAAATTTTCCAAGATGTTGCTCCTCAAAGGCTTTAAGTATGTCTATACTGTAGTCAGAGCTGTGACTGATCCCTGCACAGACTTATACAAGGCAGCTTTAACAGAAGCATGTTGAATATTTAGAAGAGTGAAGCTGAAATAGGAGGGACATTATATACAGGCTGGAAATACTCTAGTTTCTGTGGTGAGGCTAGCAAGTGACTTAAAAGGCACTGAACATCCCTGAGAGGGTAAACAAATAATAAATAACACTAATTATTCATGGTCCTCCCTGACCTGTATGAAAGCTGGGCAGAATGATACACATCATAATATCTTAGGGGAAAAAATTACAGTGTTCTTATAAATATAAATCACAGTTTACAGTTGAAACTTCTTAGAATTGTAAATAAAATAAAAAAGCAATAAAGATTAATGGAACAGGAAAAGACAGATTCCCTGCCATTTCCTGAAGGTATTGCCATGATTGACGTCAAATTCCTTGTCTGGTAAGACAGCACAAACACTGCAAACAAACCCTGATGCTTTCTTGGATCAGTGTAGATTTTTTTTCATGTTAATTAATTTTAACATTAAATTTACCAGGTTTGAGCTAAGACCTCTTGAGCATTGGCTAGAAATGTCACAGTTACCCCATAATCATGTAATTGAGCCATTTAGGTCCATTACTCAATATACGCTTGGTGTTTTCGAAAAAAGTATTTAGAAATTTTACAACCCAAACAGTGACCCAAGGACAGAATTGGCTGTGCTTACAGCAGTCTGTTAGGCTCATCTCAGCCAACATACATGCAATGACATAAACCCTGCAGAATCTTGCATAGGTCAGATTGCCTGGAAATGTACTGGAAATGCAAGCGATTCATCAGTGCTCAATTTTTCTCCCTCACACCAAAGAAAAAACAGCTTAAACGTTTATGGGATATGCCATGGTTTACACATGAGAAAGAGAAGAGGTTGCAGTGGGTTGATCTTAGCTGCCAGGTGGCCACCACAGCTGCTCTATCACTGCCCCTCCTCACCTTGATGGAGGGGAAGAAAATACGATGGAAGACTTGTGGGTCAAGGTATAGACCGGGAAAGATCACTCACCCATTACCATCATAGATAAAACAGACTCAGTTTGGGGAGATTAATTTAATTTATTCCCAATCAGATAATAGCAGAAAATAAGAAATAAGAACAAAACTAAACACACCTTCCCCTCACCTCTCCCTAATTATTCACTCTGATTTTTTTCTACTTCTTTCCCTTCAGCAGCACAGCGGACAGGGAATAGGTCTGCAGTCAGTTCAACACACATTGTTCTGCCACTTCTCCTCCTCACGCTCTTCTACTCCATTGTGGGGTCCCTCCCATGGGAGGCAGTCCTCCATTAACTTCTCCAGCATTAATCATTCCCACAGGCTGCAGGTCTTGAACTACCCTAGAGTGGTTCCCTCCCACTGGGTGCAGTACTTCAGGAACCACTGGGCTCTCCATGGCTCCAGCCTGAGTTCTCCATGGGGACACAAGTCCTGACAGCCAACGTGGGCTCCTCTGTCCATGAGTCTGTAGGTTCAGCCAGAGCCTGCTCCACTGTGGGCTTCCCATGGGGGTTACAGCCTCTTTTGGGCATCCATATGCTCCAGTGTGGGATCCTCCACAGGAGGCAGGTGGATCTCTGTCTGATCCACAATGGATCTCCATGGGATGCAGGGTCACAGCTGTCTCACCATGGTCTTCACCATGGTCTTCACCATGGACTGCAGGGAAATCTTCTTCTCCAATGCCTGGAGCACCTCCTGCCCCTTCTTCTTCACTGGCCTTGGTTCCTGCAGAGCTTTTTCTCTCTTCTCTCTTGGGCTGCTGTTGTTATGGCATAGTTTTATCCCCTTTCTTGAATACATTATCCTAGAGGTGCCGCCACTGTCTCTCATGGGCTTAGCCTTGGCCTAAGTCTATCTCAGAGCCACCTGGCACTTGCTCCATCAGACACAGGGGAAGTATCTCACTGAGGCCAACCCCTGCAGTGCTCCCACTACCAAACCCCATATAAACCAAATTACAGAGGCCGAAAGCAAAGTGGTCTTGAATGAACTCTTTTAATCCAAAAAACAATGCAGAATTTTTCAGATTAATCTTTTTCTATGCATTAAAATCATTTTAGCACAGGCTTGGTATGATCTTGCAGACAGAGAGATTGATCTATAAGTGCATCAGGGATAGAGATGATACCTTCAAAACATCTGATCTGTTCTCTTGTCATACGTTCCACTTATTAACCAGAAGGCGGACTGTATTAACTGCCATAGGAGCTGTAAGTTTCATTTTCAAGATTCATGTAGGCATTTTATCTGTTGTAACCTGATGGTTGTTCTGTGGCTTGTGGTTACCCTTCCTTGTTCCAAATGTTCTTGATTGAGTTGAATTGTAGATGTGGCTAAATATATTGCTTCCTCTTTCCTTGAGCAATCTCTTTCAACACTCCACTATGGTCTTGATATTGCTGCAGAGATCAACGCACTGTATTCAGAGCGAAGCAGGCATCTTCTTTGTAGAGAAATATTTTGAGATTCCTCAGAAATTACTTATGACTGCAGTTTTTCACTCCTGTCCTCAAAGAAAAAAAGATTTTGGAAAATGTTTTGATAAAATTATCCTTTTTAAATAATGAGATATTAAGCATGATAAAAAGTATTTTTTTAATGCCAGAAATATTTCTTGCATTTTTACACCTAAGACAAGACAAAATCTTTCTAAGAAAATTTTGTACTTATCAAAGTTCCAAATTTTTCTTTCTGTCATCAGGATAATTTTCTGTGTCCATGTGTTTGCATAGACCATGTAAGAATAATGTTTCTATTACACAAACAAGTTGACAAATTGCTCTGTAAACCACTAAAAGAGCTGCAAGAACCACCACTCCAAAATCATTCCGCTTCCACGAAAGGAGTGTTTCAATTTTCTGTCGTGCTGAAAAATATTTTCTATCTACCACAAAGACTACTGATATCTTTAATGCAATTTAGTAAAATTCTTATTACTTAGAGTAAAAACTAGTTAAATGGCAGGTTTAAGTTGGTAACTTTGGGTTTTGCATCATGTGATCTTACAAAGAGGGATTCTTGAGTATTATCAACATTCTATTAATTGAGCCTTTTATTTGAACAGAAAATCTGACCTTGTCAGTGTACTTATTTGACCAGAAAGGACTTTCATGAACCATTCTTTTATAGGAAAGGAATTGATTTCTACTTAGGCTTCTGTGCCCTCTCAGCAGTAAGCAAGAGATTACAAGTCCATTTCATCACACATTTGTGAAGCTTACCATACAGTAAAAACGCCACATATTCCACAACTGCAATAATACTTGGCTACAGAAAGTCCTTCAGTTTAGAGCCAGCATAAATACCCAAAGTACACAGTTGTTCATAAAATGGATGGGCTCTCACACACACTGTAGCTATACTGGTTCTGCTGTACAATGCAATTCCCTGTCCTTGGAAACTACCTGAAATGTTTTCTATCAAAGCTGTTAAGCATGGTCATTTCCAGAATCTCAAGAGCAGATACAACTATTACTACAAAGTATGCTTTTGGGTGGGCATTTTCATTGCTACTAAGACATCACAAAGCCAACAGTGCTTGTATGCAGACAGTTTCTTGTCTTTCTTCACACAAACAGAATCACAGAAACATTATTAAAACTTTCGCCAGAATGAAAAAAGGACTCCAACCAACAACAAATAGATGTTGCTATTTGGTTTGCCCACACTAAAATTTGAATCATACTATTAACAGAAAACTACTAAAAAAGCTTGTCCAGCATAGCTATGTTAAATATAATACTTAATACCAATTTCAGGACACCTAAACATAGGCCTGATGCTACAGTTCTTTGAAGCACACTATTGAATTACCTCAACCTTTCATCTCAATCGCCAAAAGAAATTGCATTAACTGAGTTAACTGGTTAACTGAGACTCTATAGCCTTGTATTCAGGCAGAAATCACTTTTCCACAGCAGGTGTTTGGAACTGATTAAACCTTAAACCAGGCTTCCCAGATGAGGCTTGGCTTCTCACGAACATTTTGTACTAAAGCTACTCTATCCAAGGAGTTCAAGGATTCAGATCCAGATCGGTATAATTTCAGCTCAGCCTGCAGCATGCTGCAGGAGTCACAGACTAGGTGCTGGAATGTTTGTACAAACACTTACAGGAATATTTCTATTCCTGTTCATAATATCAGCATGCAAAAGACAATTTAGGCAGCATCAGGTGAGATCACTTTGCAAGCGTTCAGGTTATTCAAACCTTTTACACCCAGCAATTACTAATCCACCTCTCACATGTGCCAGTAAATGCATATATGCAGTTCCACAGGATTTTATCCCATTTCCAGCTCAGTTCTGCACTTATTATATATGGATCAGCCTAGGCAGGTCACCTTTTCTGCCGGATTTGGATTCTATGGTTTCCCTGTTCTCTCAACACCAGCCTGAACTGAGACCACTCTGATAGAACCAGCAAATAGGGGCTCAGGGAAATGATACTGCTGGGCAGAAAAAGCAGAAGACTCCTGGAAATTTTTAAACCTACTCTTTGCTGGATTACTAGTTCAAGACTTTATTAAATATCACTGCTTGGAGAATGCCCAGGGACAGCAACGACTCAAAGTACTCCCTGCCTTAAAAGTTCTGGCACTTGACCCACTTCTTACAAAGAAACAGGACATCAGTTGAATTCCTAACCTTGTATTTCAGCTCACGAGCGACAAGACTCTTGTTGCCCTCTGTCATGGTTTCACACTGGCCAGGCACCCACAAGAGCTGCTTGCTCACCTCCCCTGCCACAGATGGGCAGAGAAAAATTTAATGAAGGTTCAGGAGTTGAGATAAGGGCCAGGAGAAAACACTCCAAGGGCAAAACAGGCTCAGCTTAGAGATACAAAGTGAATTTATTGCTAACAAAATCAGAGAAGAATAACAAGAAGTAAAATAAGAACACCTTTTCTGACGAAAGTTTTTTTTCTTAAAAACAGGAAAGAACACCTTTTCCCCCAGCCCCTCCCTCCTTCCCACCAACAGCACAAGGAGACAGGGTGTGGGGATTTTGCTCAGTTCCTTGCCCCCTTGCCCGAGGTTTTCTCCTGCTTAAGGAGAGGAGTCCTC
>VWZS01001248.1:70180-86051 GCA_013397075.1 Rhabdornis inornatus
CGGGCGGCGTGTGCCCGTGTGCGGAGTCGCGCAGCGCCATGTCCGCCTTCGCCCTGGAGGAGACGCTGGAGGCCGACTGGGTGGCCGTCAGGCCGCACGCCTTCCAGGAACGGGAGAAGCACAAGTTCGCCTTCATCGTGGCCTGGAACGAGATCGAGGGCAAGTTCGCCATCACCTGCCACAATCGCACGGCCCAGCGCCAGCGCAGCGGCTCCCGTGAGCTGCGCCGCGGCGGCCCCGAGGTCGGAGCCGTCCCTAAGGCTGGCGGCCCCGCGGTGCGCAAGGACCCGGGGCCGCCGCGGGGCTGCGCCCATTCCCGGGCCGAGGCGCTGCCTAAGAGCCCGCTGCGCGCCAAGGGCAGCCCGGCCCGGAGGCCGCAGCGCGGCTCGGAGGCGGCAGGTGCCGCCGAGGAGATCGAAGTGCTGGAGCTGGGGAAGGAGGACGTGGCCGCCGCGCTGTCGCTGCCACCCTCGCCGCCGCGGGCGAGCGAGTTGGGCGCTCCCGACGCGGAGCCGGCGGGGGAGGAGTGCAGCTGGGCCGGCCTCTTCTCCTTCCAAGACTTGCGGGCCGTGCACCAGCAGCTGTGCTCGGTGAACTCGGAGCTGGAGCCCTACCTGCCTGCCTTCCCCGAGGAGCCCTCGGGCATGTGGACGGTGCTCTTCGGAGCGCCGGAACTATCCGAGCAGGAGATGGACGCTCTCTGCTGCAAGCTGCAAGTTTACTTGGTTCACAGCTTGGATACCTGTGGCTGGAAGATCCTTTCGCAGGTGCTCTTCACCGAGACCGACGACCCCGAAGAGTATTACGAGAGCCTGAGTGAGCTGCGACAGAAGGGGTACGAGGAGGTGCTCCAGAGGGCCCGCAGGCGTATTCAAGAGGTAAGGCTGCTGCGTGGTCCAGATGCTGCCACTTTTTTTAGTCGTTCTTGTTCTTGCTTTCTTGTTCCTTAGTGAGAAAAATGAAGCTTAACCTTTCCAAGGTTTCTAGGGCCAGGATTTAAGGAGGTGCAGATTTCCCCACTCATCTGAGTGTGGCTCAGTGCTTTTTTCTGTGCAATCAAATGTAGGTATTTGTGAATAAATATCCGATGGATTTGGCAAGGTCTTACTCCCATATTTTTTTGTTCTTGGATTGCCTTGTACCAGGATGTGCTTGGGTCTTTTTTTTTTCCTGTTAAATGAGAGCAGCAACGTGTGGTGTTTATTTTGATACTACAGTTCAGGTGTTTGAGACCAAAAAATTACAGGTTCATATAGGCTCTGCGTGCTGAATCTGGTATTTATATAGCAAGATTATGTTTTCCAGTGGAGTGAGCACAACTTCTGTTCAGCTGAGAAGTTCCTGGAGTTGAAATTAAAAAGAAGAGCAAGCTGTCTGGTCCTAGTGAGTATTTGTTGTGTTGCAGTAGGTATTATTTGACAAGACTTGGATGTTTCAGGACCTATCGTGTCTCTATTACACCATACACTGTTCTAGACAGAGTAGTTGAGAATGGCCCTTTAAGTGGCTTGTAGCATCAGTGTATGAGAATTCTTACATTTTCTCGGTCTTCATGGACTGAGTTGTATGAGGACCGAGATTTCCTCGGTAAAAAATGAGAATTTGACACTTTTGTGCTTCAGTGGACTTGGTCCAGAATGTACCCGGATCTATCAAGGTGTGACTATGAGTCAGGTTACACTGTTCTTTATTTTTGCAAACATCGTCTTAATTTTGTTGTGGATATAGGTAAAGTTTGGCTGCTTCAGCTACCCACGTATGTCCTGCCAACATTCTTTTAAAAAACGTGTGGTAGTGATTGTTTTTTCCTTGATGGAGTGTGAGCATATCTTCTTGCTCTCTGATGGCATAGTTTTGAGTCTGTAGAATTCAGGCCAAGCTTTTCCTTGGTGGCTGGAGTTAAGAGTATGAGAAAATTGTGGTATCAATGATGTAATCACGGTGAGAACATCCAGGTATAGTATTGCCAGGTAAAAGTTTATTTCCAAACTGTTGTGTTAGGGTATATAATTTTGATTTTTCCCTTTTTTTTCCCATGTCTATTTAAAGGACTGAATTAAATCTTGCTATTTGGTATACAATTGGTAATTAGTCTGCTAAGATTCAGCAGTGGTTTTAGTCCACAGAATATGAAAACATATCATCTTTCACTGTTCTGTTTTTTTTTTTTTTTTTTTTTTCTTTNNNNTTTTTTTTTTTTGACTGCATGAATGCTTGGGAGTGTATGCTTAGATTAGATTTAGTCTTCAGTTCAACAGTTTTTAAAAGAAGTTGTGCAGGATTAGAGAAATTGCTGTTAAACATGGATTTTGGGACCTGCATACTTAACTTGAGGGATGTGGTGTTTTTGAGGAAATACTAGTCAGGAATTACTGAGCAATTCTTGGAGAATCTCAATTTCTATTTTATTGCCAGTACTACTGGCAAAAATAAATTGGTTTTCTAAGCTACATAATTTTATTCTGTGTTAATGTTCTGAACTTGGTGCAGACAAAATGGCAGAACCTGTGTATGTGTTTGACTACTGCACAACTGCTTTCCCATGGTAACCATTCTAGTAGTGTACCTGAAGTCTATACAGCTGTACTTCTGTCAGTTGTGTAAGTTGATCCTTCTTTAATTAAAGGTAGTTCACGTTTAAGAAAAGAAACCAGAGGCTCTTTCCTTCTTGGTGCTCAGGTTTCTCTTTTCCTTACCTGTGAGGGATTTACTTGGTCTACAGGAAATGTCTTTTCTTTAAGCAAATACCGATACTCTTTGTCATTGCAGTTCTAAGCAAATGAAGCAGTGGATGATGGGCACTGCTTGGTATTTGTGAAGTAAAGGTTTTTGTACTTTAAAGAAAACCTACTGAATCCATGTTTTATCTCACAACTTACTTTTCCATCTGTGCTGGAATTCTCTCAGCTGATAGCAGGAATGTTGGATCCAAGCTATATTAAACAATTTTGTCTCTTACAATAATTTTTTGGGAAAAGAGGAGGTGATTGATCACTTACTGAGAACCAGAATGGTATCTAAGAGGAAATGTCAAGAGTCTTCATTAATGTGAAATTGTGCAACTCCCAAGATCTTGACTTAGCGTCTTAAAATGTGCCTCTGTGGTTTACAGTTATTTAATATATCTCTTCTGTTTCCCAGGACAAATTCCTGTGTGCAGTTAGACTTTCACTTGTGAAATGCTTGCAGTTTCTCTTGATTTGTATTCTTTGCGGTGGAGAAGCAAAGTGAGCAACCGAACCCCATGTTCATTGTTTTAGCATCCCCTTCTTGGACATTCCTTGCTTTCCATAAATTACACACAAGCCAGTTTATTTTCGTGGCAGTTAGTAATTGTTCCTTTTTGTAATAGTAATTTTTATCTCAGTCCAAATTTTAGGCCTTTAATAAATGATAAGAATGTTGCAAGTAGAAACAGATTCAAGATGAGTAAGTAAAGTAGTTGTAGAGAAACTGTGTGACATTTCTTCTGCCTGATTTGCAGTTTTGAAATAGCACTTTTTTTTTTCCCCAAATAAAACTGTTTATTTTGAAGTAGTTGAAAAATTTATTTAAAGTAAAAGCTTTTTCATTAAGTTTATACCTGTTGAAAAAAGTCTTGCAGTACTCAGGTAAAAGATAAAAAGATGTTATTTCAACAGAGAGTATACCATTGAATACTTATTTGGGATTCCAGTTTCCTGGGCAGTATTTCCAAAATACTGAACTTTGTGTCAAGAAAGTGTGTGCCTCTGTGCTCTTGGTCCTGCCAGTTGCCTGTTTATGTTCTTCTTACATACAGAAGAGTTTTTCTAGGCTAAGTATCAGTAATGGTGCTGTATCTCCTTGTCTGTTCTGTGTTTTCAAAAGGCTGAATGTAGTCATGTTTTCCTGAATAGAAAATGGTGTTAGTGCAAACTGTGATCAAGAGGGATGGGTAGCATAGTCATGCCCCAAACGCATTTCATTGTGTGCTCTTGCATAACAAGTTGAGAGTTTGAGAAGTCTATCTGTATTGTTACATGTCTACTTGAGCATCTTCGAATTAACAGCTCCTGGGAATGCTCCTGTTCCATACAGCTCTTAGTAGACTGAAATTTGGTCTACAGCCCTGATAGACTGAAATCTGGTGGACAATAGTCTATAGGATTTTGATTGCCAGGTGTAAAACTAGTCAGAAGCTTGCTTTGGTTTTCTTTTTGCTTTATAAAATCTATGAATTCCAGTGTTTGCAGGTTGACAAAGACCATTTTGTATCCTTGCTCTGTGTGTCTTCTTTTTTTTTAATGTGAAAGTTCAAACACTTTTAAGTACCTGATTAAATTGTGAAGTAATTCTGGAAGCATCTTATCTTCAGTGGCTGGCTTTAGACTGCCTTGAAAGTGAGGACCTACTGCTATTTTTACTCTCCATCTCCTGTATAATGGTGTATTTGCTAAGCCTGAGAATAGTCCTGCTTGGATTAATTTTCTTTTAATTCAAAGAATTAGAAAGGCTAAGGAAAAATAAATTTATTTTGTTACAGTAACAAACTGTATTATAAGAAAATGTAGCATTTTTTTGATGGAAAGCTATATGGTCACTTTATTTCCTTCATAATCAGATTTTTTTTTCTAAATTACTTTTGCATGTTTAGTAGGAAAGTTTGGTTTTTTTGAATGAATGAATGAAATATGCTTGTCAAATTAGAGGAAGTGGCAAGGAATTGGTTCAGTTATATGTAATGGAATTTCACATTTGTTACTTTCCAACATATATTTCTTCAATATTATCACTCATTTCTGTTTATAGAAAAAAAGGTAAATAATATTCAGTATTGTTTTGTGTTGTCAAAGCTGTTCTAATATTTTAGTAATAAATAATAATCAGGATTGTCTTGTAACTAGAAAAATTTTATTTCATTGTTTTTGGCCACATGCATTCAGTTCTAAAATAAATGTTTATATGGTAGGTAGTGGGGCCCTGTAACAAGAGTGGAAGTTTTCCAAAAGTGAGGTGGCTGGTTGCTGTTCAGTGATCTGTATCTAGGCACAATAAGATTTAAAGAGAGTTTCAACATCAGACTCAAAAATAATGGAAAAGTAAATATAAAACATTACAAAAAAGTATTCAGTGTTTAGTAACATGGAAAAAATGTTAGCAGCAGTAGTGTTTCCATCAAAACCAATGTGACATCTTTCTAGGCAAGAAGAAAGAATAACTGAATGAACTGCAGTAGTTCTGTTGAGAAGATACGTAAGGTATCAGGAGGGAACAGAACACTGGCTTGGATTTAATGTGAGGAGCACAGAAGATTAAAAGAAGATACTGTGGATTTTTTTTCCTATTGACACCAGGAGAGCAGAGTTAAAACTAATGCTGAGCATTTGGGAAGTCCAAGCTACTTTTGTTGGAATACTTATTATTTGTAGAGTTAATGCTTATTTCCAGTAACACTGTTTGGATTATAAATAGTTTGTAAATAAGCTGTTTAAGTGCTGAACTACTACTATAAGTTAGTACTAACCAAAATAAAATATGTCAGCAGCTGTAGGGTATGCTCTGTAGAACAGGCAGGTAGCCTCCAAGCTCTTTGGAGACACCTACATGATATTAATACTCTGGCTAGTATTGAACTACTGCTAGAGCAAGTTGACAGTGAGTACTGCAGCTGTACCCAAAAGTCAGAGTGCTTAAAACAATATACATTTCTTCAAAACATGGGCGGTTTATATGTACACAAAGAAAAGGGCATTGACTTGAAAAATTAGATCTTTCTTGACAGAATTTAAATCTTACATGAAAAGTACATTCTGTAGAATATAGCAGTATTAATTAGTAAGCCTGGACTTAATTTCTAGAAGCTGAAGGCAGCAGCTTGCAAGTCTCATAATTAATTTCCTTATCCAAATACCTGGAAGAGAAAAAAAAAAGAAAACAAAAAAGAAACAATACCTAAAGTGGGATTGGGGAACCATTTATGTCTGTTACTTGGGGGAGTATACTGGTGCTGGGATAATTTCATTTGATATTCCCCTTGTTTCCATAGATGTAGAGATAAAATTTCCTCTGTTTCTTGTTTAAAATTACTGGTACCTCTTTGCAGCATTTTCATATGACAGAATATTTTGAAGAGGTGTGAACAACCTGTGTAATTAGTATGTTCTACAATCCATTGTGCTAGTCAGGATTCACAGTTTCCTTAATTTCTTAGCTTTTAGAGATGATACTGAGTTGTACTTTCTTTGTGCTTACCTTTGTCTTGTATATTTTTTCTCTTTTTTTTCCTTTGTTACTTTCTTTCTTTTTAATTCAATGTCCTCCCTTCAAGTAAATGTTGTTTAAAACTGCTTTCTTAAGCCAGTAACATTTTTTTCCTCTCCTTTTCTGGCTGACATAGTATTATTACCCCGGCAGGTGTTGAATTTGAAAGCAGATTCACTCTGATAGTTTAATCTTTTTACATTTCTGTAACATGAAGACAGTGTTTATGAATAGTCAGGAAGGATTGTGTGCTTTACATATGTAAATATTGCTACCACAGAGCTGAAGAAGGCATTGAGAAGCAGAGATTTTTGGAAATGACGACATTTTTTGGTTTTGAGGATGTGCTTTTAACATTTCTTTTTAAATATTATTAGAAACATAGCATTGCAATGCAGCAGGATATTACTGTTACTGGAGAGAACTCCGGCTGAAGATATGTCTGCTGAACTTTATTTTTGCAAGAAATGAAAACCTAGTCATCAGAAATATGGTAGAGAGAGAAGGAAGATAGGACAGGGAAAATGTTACTGTAAGGCTACAGAGCATCAGTGAGTTAGTCAGTATGTATATGTGTCTGTTTTGATGAGAAGACACCTTCCCTGGCAAGCCAGCCTTGGACATGATCATCTGGAGCCGCTGGCTGTAGATGTAAATGGAACACGGGTGATATATCAGCATGAGTCCACTCACCAGTTACAAAAATTTTGGCAGATACAGCTTTCAGTTCAAAACCTTTCAGTGGTAAGACATTACCTCTGGGTTTCCTTTCTATCTATTCTTTCTGTGGTATTTTTGTAGGAATATCAAATATATGTCTGTGAGTTTTTTGGATGACTAATGATAAACGTTACTAAGACAAATTTGAACATTTGGACTTTTTTTGTTAAGGATTTGCTTCTGGAAAGGTGTTACAAAACACTTAGTCATTCAGCAAACTTTTAAATTTTGTTTTAAAGGAACTTGAGTACTTCTGATTTCTTAATGCATAAACAACCCAAATTTTTCATTATCTGCTGTTACAGTACTTTCCGAAATGTATTTGTAGGCAAATGGTTCTGACCTGCTTTTGGAAAAATGCTGTCATATTAGCGTGAGGGAACTGGGAAAGTTTGGTGTTTTTATCTCTAAAAAATGTTATTTAAGTTATCAATCAGAGTTTGTTTGTGATGACTTCCAGACAATTTATGTGGGTCATCTAAAATTAATAGTAGCATAACTTTTCACATGACAGTATTGCATCAGGACTTGTTTGAGCTGCTTTAGGGAAAGAGTGTTGTAAAAGATTTTCGATAACTTAGAATCATAGGTTATGTTAGCTGGAACCTTTCTGTGTATTCTAGTTGAACCCCATGCTTAAAGTAGAACAAGTTTTGATTAGGGCTTTCTTTTTTTTTTTAAAGGAAACCTGAACTTTAAAAAACACTGTGTTTTATAGCTGTTGAAAGGAAATTTTAAAAATGAAGAAGAAGAAATGAAAAAGATATGAATGTATTAATTAGTTGTGAAACTTTTGAGGGGGAAAAACCTATAGATTAGTTCTAGAAGTTTCTAAGTTTGTAATTCTTCTACAGTGTAAAAAAAATTACCCTGTGGCTAGAGCCCAGATTCTTTAGCCTTCAGTAATGTGTTACTTGTTCATGCTCATCAGGTGTCCAAATTTTAAATTGTGTAATTTTGTCACTTCGGAATAGTATAATTCAGAAAAAAAATCATATATGGGAGGGGGTTAAAAGATTCCAAACTACTTGACTACTTGAAATATTGGAGGTGTTCTGGAAGAGTTGAATGAATAGGTAAATGGTGTGTATAATTTCAAATGTGTTTTATCATGCTGCTTTATCACACATGGATTTTATTTCCCTTTAACATTTAAACTGAATATCCTTTCCCCTTCATTTCTCCCTGAACAGGGATAAAGAACAGGAATAGAACAAATTCTAACAATTAGCACCACAGAATACAAGTCTCTGTTCCGCTGGTGCTAGTATAAATTGCTTTTGCCTGAAATACTGTTCTGTTATGAAAGTGATTTAATAGCTTGTAATTTACTGTATTTGCTGTTAGGGTAGGAGGAAAAAAGTGCATGACATGGTATGTAAGAATTTTCTTGGTTTCTTATTTAGCCTTTTGTTCTAATAGTGGATTGAGCTTTTTTTTGGGGCATATTCAACTTGTAAATAAAATCTCCATTATTTGGGCTTGGAAACTTTAGAAATTGCATTTAGGAATGTAAAATGCTGTTTCCTTAGGCCTGCCTTTCCATGATTGCACCATTGTATAAGGTGCTGTAGAAGCTAAACTCTGCCAGCATTGAAAGAATACACAGGGCACTTGAGTTACCTCTCATCTGTTGCCTGGGCTTAAAGATGGTTCATCGGCTGTGTTGTTGAAGGGAGCTGAAGAACTGGATCATCAGCTTACTAGTGTTGACAGGCAGGGATACTATCGCTTTCTGTCCTCCCCCCATCAGCTTTGTGTTCTTTCCTGTCTCTGTCCTTGCAGTATGCTGATTCAACTCAATAAACCTCAGTAAACTACTCCAAGAGGGACCACAAAGTAGTTTTTGCCAGATGCTGAGTTAGTTTGTTGAAGAATCTGAGAAATACTAAAGCCAGTGAAGTAGAGAAGAGAGCACCTGAGAGCAGAAGGAGCATGGAACTGGAGTAATCTGGGAAGAAGAGAGGAAAGAGGGCATGGGAAGTGGAATGTTCTTTCAATAGGAGCAAGCTATTGGGTCAGCTTTAAAAAGTAAATTCACCCACACAAGTACTTAGATTCCAGTATTGTCATAATGCTTTACTTGCTTTGAATTAGATTTTTGAAAGTCTAGCAGTAGACTTACCAGACATCTGAGAATTATTTGCTACCATGCCAGATGCACTGTAAAACTGCTAAGAGTACTAATTCAGTGCTGCTGATCTAATTCCCATGAGCTGACTTCATTGTCAGGTGAATCAAGTGAAATTGATTGTACCTCTTTAATTTTTTTCTTTCCATCAGGTGTTCTTTGTTTTCATAAAAGAACATTTGCTCTTTACAGGAGGTGGGCATTTGGCTAGGCCTGTGTCCTGACATGACAAATTTTATGTGAAAGATTTTAAGACTAGCATTTTAATACCTACTAACTAAATGTATTTGTTCTATGCAAATATTTGTTTGTTTAGATAGTTGTCAGTTTTGATGCTCTTGAGTATATCTTCCTGACTAACAACATAGTTCAGAAGGATAGAAGAAGACAATCTGTGGACTGAAAGTTAAACTATTTTATGGCACAGTCTGAACACTTTTATAATGTATGTTCTCAGTCTTCCGACCTTCAGAAAAAAAAATTACTTGGAACTCATTAGGGTACGTGTAAAGTAATTTCTTTGCCAAGCCTTCGGGGTAAGGTGTTGCCTAGAGGTCTTTTTGTTCAGAGTTACCATGTTCCAACCAACCAGTGATTCATTAGTCACTTTATCTTCTAATTATTTTGCTCCTTTCCAAGGGAAAGGAGTCCCAAAATGCCATAATAACTCTGAAACACAGATCTAAACAGATCTATTTCATTCATGCAATTACTTTATAATGTAAATACCTATTTCTGTGTCACTAACAGGAAAAGGAAAATCTAGCCCTCTTGTACTATGAATGCTCCCATGCAGTTAGCCCTTGTTTGCCATGATTTCTGTAGCTCATCTGTGGCTATCCTACTCTAATACACTAAATTCAGATTAATACCTGGTATTTATAGATACTCATTTGACATGACAGCCTGGCTAAGGAGTGGCATAGCCACATCACACAGTAAGGTAAAGTGACCAGACAGGTACCAGCTTAAACCCCACATGGTGTTACATGTTTGCCTTGTTTACAGGGAAGGACATGCGTAGTTTAGTTGTTGACATCTCCTTCTTGAGCTTTCAAAAGAGATCTAGTGTGCCATACATTGTTGTCAGAGCTGACAGCTTTATGCCTGAGCCTTGTGATTTTCCAACAAGTTATATATGTACATACAGTTCTGCTGAGATTTCTATTTAGAATTGTGTGTGGGAGGAGAGAAGTTGCATTGTTCAGTAACGATGCATACATGGAAGTAATGTTTTGGCTCACTTGGCTGCATTGAAATACTGCTTCAGTTTTTCTTACTCAGGTCAGTTCTTTTCTGTGAAGTTGTATTACAGGTAGTATGTTGAAATGAGGTGTGTTTTGGTAGGCAATGTAAAAGAGCTAGACAAAGGTCATTGTTACTGTCCAGGAGCTGTTAACCTGAGTGTAAGTGAGGAACGGTGATAGAAGCGAGAAGAGGCCAAGCAATCTGTGCTGGTCATACACTCCTGGGGTGCGCTCTTGCAGTGGGTAGATGTTGTACACCAGGTGCCCACCAGAGCCGCTCTATGACTCTCCTCAGCTGGATAGGGTGAGAAAATGGTGGGGATCATGCATCGAGGTAAGGACAGAAGTGACTCACCAGTTACTGTCATAGGCAAAACAGAATCAGCCTGGGGAAATTAACTTAATCTACTGCCAATAAATCAGAGTTTGATAATGAAAAATAAAACCAAATCATAAAACATCTTCACACCACCCCTCCCTTCATCTTGGGCTCAACTTCCTACTGATTTCTCTGCCTCCTCTCCCTGGATGGCATAGGAGGACAGGGAACGGGGACTGTGGTGAGTTCATAATGTATTTTCTTTACCACTCCTTCCTCTTTATGTTTTTCCCCTGCTCTAACATGGGGACCCACCCACAGGAGACAGACCTCCATGGACTTCTGGCAGTGTAAGCCCATCTCATTGGGTGCAGTCCTTGGGGAACAGTGCTCCAGTGTGTGTCTTCTATGAGATCTTAGGTCCTGTCAGAAAACTTCTTCAGTGTGGGCTCCCTTTTTCATGGGGCCACAGGTTGCCAGGCGCCTGCTCCAGCATGAGTTCTCTATGAAATGGCATTTTACTTCGGGGCCCATCCAGCTGCTCCACTGTGGAGTCTTCCACCCCCACAAGGCTACAAGGGTATCTCTACACTGGTGTTTGGAGGACCTCCCCCAGCTTCTTCACTGGCCTTGGTGTGCGCAGAGTTGTTCCTCTCACCTGTTCTTGCTCCCTTTCTTGGTCTGCAGTTGTGCCAGCACTCTTTCCCCATCTTAAGTGCATTATCCCAGAGGTGCTGTTGTGGTTACTGATGGATTTGGACTTGGCCAAATCCTAGGTCTGTCTTGCAGCTCACTGGCTTTAGCTGTGTTGGGCATGGGGGACGCTTCTGGCATCTTCTCACAGATGCTGCTTCTGTAGTCCCTTGGTACAAAAGCCTTTCCACCCACCTGGAACATCTCTGCACACATGTACTGAGGTTCCAGGCTCACTGTCTGCAGGTAAAGGACTGTTCTAAGTAGTCTTTGAAGGGGAATAATGTGGTTCATTTTGTATTAGCAGCTCTTCAGAGGCCTAGATGACACGTTTTACAGAAGTGTTTTTACTTTTTTGTTTTAAACACCCTGTGTTTTTCTTTCCAGTATCTTTGTTGGGTTTGCTGTTTGTTTTTTTGAATACATGTGAACTTTGGACTTGTTTGTTATGTATGTTTTATCTGTGCTTTTGGTTTAATTAGTTGAATTAGCTCAGCTCTTCTTTAAACAGCCATTTTAAAAACTATATTCTTGGCAGTGCATCAGCCTACACTTCCCTGTCTGCAGAAGCCTCTTTGAAAAAACTGGACACTTCTTTTGCACTCAGTAGGTGGTCAATTGCTGTGTTGTTTCCAAATAAGTTAGTATGGAATTCACTTGTTTTTATCTTTTTTACATATTAAGAGGTTAGACAGATGTAGTGCTGGATCCAGCACTTCACATGCTAGTCAGTGTTATCTAATTTATTTATGACATGCTCTCTCTCTATCTAGATTTTGTGTTCTCTTAGGTGATTTCTGCCCTAGCAGTAAAATGTACTTTAGATATGTGTGGGAGAGTCAGGCTTTGGCCCGTTACTGCTACAGTAATGCAACTGATCTTTTTTTTACCACAAAGGTAAGGATTACTCATGGCAATGCGATCATGTGAACAGCTGGATATCCTGGCAAGTCTTAATCTCTTAACTATAATGGGTGACATTTAAGTACAGAACCACATGTTCGTAAGAGGGAGAAAAGCAGTTTGCCTGTAGTGAAGATTTCATATAATTGAGACTTCTGTTTATTGTCAGGACATGTGGGAGTGTATTTGCCTTAAACAATTATTTATTTTGTTTGTTTAAAGAGAAGCAGTTCTAAGCATGTTCTGATGCAAAAAAAGTTGCCTTCTAAGTTCAGTTGCTAAAATTTTGCACACAGATTTTATGTACTCTCTAGCTTTTTTTCTTTATAACTCATTGTCTGAAGCTCATTGCGGACTACTGCCAGTGCATCATCAGGAGGGTTGAGAACTTTACTCTTAGGACTGCTGTTCTCAGGACAAAGGATGGAGTATCTAAAGCTACTCTGCCTGCACTGCTGTACTTCTGTCTGACAACAGCTATCCATAGTTTTACCTGTGAAACTGAATATGCTTCGATAACTGAATATGTTCAATTTGAATCTTAACTCTTCTTGGAAATGGCAGGTAATACTGTCAGGCTTCTGACAATCTAAATTAGTAGGAAAATGAGGTGTTCTGTAGTTATATCAGAAGTATGAAGGAGCTTAAGAAGATACTGAAAAGATATCTTTATGGCTGATTTTATCTTAAAAGTGGTTGTGTCATATCCTAATGTTCTTATAAAATACACCAAAAAGAAAAAAAAGGAAAGTTTTGGTAATATTAGCAAAGGAAATGTAAGACTTGACTCTTCTGTGATTAAATCAAGCTTTGGATTATGCACCCAGCTGAGGTCAACCTGCACATAATTACACTGTCTGCTGTAATGCTTTTAAAGCTTTTTGAACAAAATAAAAAAAAATACAGAAGACAGAAATAATCTTTGTTATATAGTTCAAATATATGTCCTGTTAAATTTTTTTTTTAAAAGTGTTTCCTGCTGGTTGGAGTGTATCTTCATAATAGTTGCCTAAAATATATCGATTCATTTACTTGTGAACAATGTAACATCTGTGAAACATGATTCTTAAAATAAATGCAGCATTCAATTAGAGCTAGTCAGGCCTGTACAGGATGTTACTCTACTCTCCTCCACCCACTTCTTTAAATAATGTAATTTAAAAATTGTGAAAGTCAAAAATTCTTACTGAAACTGTTGAACGAAATGAGCAGTAACACTGAATGTCTGTGCTGAGAACTAGTCTTCACTGGGGCATAAAACATGCCACAAAAATTTTTCATGTATTTTATGCTGACACCTTGAACGCTGCCTGGTTTAATGTTCTCAGTTGGTCTAGACACTTGGCTACGTACTCATTTATGTACTGCTTGTGTGAAAATGGGAGCAAACAGAATCAAACTACCTGAATATTTGGAGGGTGTGGTTTCCATTATGGCATTAATTCTGTGCTAATCCCAGCATCCCAGGTATCTAGAAGTCTGAATACTATCTGGATGGCAGCCAGCTTAAAAAATGCTTCAGCTAACTTTGATCTGGAACGGGAAAACTCCATCAGACTGTGTTATAATGGGAGGTGCTCTGTGCAGCCAGTTTTGCACCATCTGTGTCTCGTGTCAGTGCCCTTTCCAGATTGGTGGCAGTAAAGCACCTGGACTCTTTGTCATGCATCCATCTAGAAGTAGAATCAAAGCTGTTGGTTTTCTGCTTATGTGACACTGCATTGTTGAAGCCTTGGTGATTGGTATTCCCTCCAGTTCCAAAATGTGAGACAGAATAGTTCTGTATTCCTTTAAATCATTTATATAGAGTCATTTAGGTCAGAGAAGACCTTTAGGATCACCAGGTCTAACCATTAATGTAGCAGTGCCAATCCCACCACTAAACCATGCTTTTAAGAGCAAGATCTGTGCATCTTTTAATATGCCCAGGGCTGATGACTGAGCCACTTCACTAAGCAGCCTGTTTTCAGTGCTTGACAGTTCTTTATTTGAAGAAATTCTTCTACTATCCAGTCTAAACCTGGCACAATTTGAGGTTATTTCCGCTTGTCCTGTCACTAGTTGCTTGGGAGAAGAGACCAATCCCCACACAGCTACAAGCTTCATTTAGAGAAACAGTCACCAATAAGACAAATTGTATGTTTAGTGAAGGAGCAACACTCCATTAGGATTAACCACAGCAACCTTCAGCCTGCATTAGGCAAGATTAGGAAAGAGGGTTGGCAATGGTATTTCCAAGTGCTGTATTAGCTATACCGTCGTATTTCGTATTTCTGTTTGTTTAATAAACTTAGAGTTGATTTTTACAGTTAGTTCATTTAGTTCGGGTGACCTTCCCTAGCAGCTGATCTGGTCATCCTGGGAAGATTGGATATTTGCTTAAATATTTTCAAGTGTGTTTTAAGTAAGCTATTATACCATTTTGAGAAGTGCTGTATCTGGAAATCCCGTTTAGTTTTTTATAGGTTTTACCTCCATCTTTCTTCTTTGGGAAAGACACATTGCAATGGAACACTGTAGTTTTTCTGCTTCCCTAGTAGCTGTTAAGGCGAGCTGCAGTTTTTAACCAGAAGGAGTTAGATATTTTGATTTGTTTAGCTTACTCTTATAAAATTTATTCTCTAGACAATTTGCCGGTTCTGTTTTGGTTTCAGTTTGAAACTGGGCAGAAACACCAATTAGTGTAAAAGTTTCAATTTGCCAGTTCCAATATACTTATTTTCTGCTGTAAGATAGGATTAGGGCAAAAGCAAGGCTGGCCTAAAACTTAAAGGGTGTAAAGAAAAACTTTATTAACAACATAAAGAAAGAATAAATTCAGAATAAAACCTGCAGACCACCCCTTCCCCCCTCTTCCACGCTTTCTTCTCCGTCTTAAGAACAACGTACAGAAACACTTCAGTCAGTTACCAGCTTAAATAATCTTTTTCAGTTTACTCTAGGGAGAGGAGTCTCCCCTTGTCCAGCCATAAGGATTTTTTTCTGCAAGAAATAAAAAACCAGTTCTCTGTGGCTTCACTTTTCACAAACTCCTCCCATCTTCACAGCTTTCCCAAAGCTGTGGCTTATGGGCCATGTTAAACTCATGGGGTATTTACTGTTAAGAATTAACTGTTCAAAAAGTATAAAGTTCTCTTCATCTCCCTTTCTCTCTGTTCATGCTTCATCCCCAGGAACAGAGATCCCCTTTTTCCCTCGGGGCAAAGGATTCTCAACGCAGGTTCTTTTGCTCAGTGACCTATCAAATTGAACACTCCAACCCCCCATGTCTTTTTCCACGGTTTATAGGCATCTTTAGTGTAGTACAGTCCATCCCTATAGCTTACAAAAGGATTTTCAGCCTAAATTCACAGCGTCTCCTCATTCTCCTCCCATCTGGAACTTGGCTCCTGCTTCACTGACCTTGGTGTATCCTCTCTGTTCTTTTTTCTTTTCACTCAAGGGAGGATTGAAGGTCTGCAAGTTGTATCTGAGCATTGGAAAGGTTAAAATCTCACATGGATGATGCAGACATTGCGGCCAGCCCATGCAGGAGCAATGCCAGGATCTGAGGAGACTCAGGCCATGCTAGGAGGGGCTGGCCCAAGGCAGAAAACAGCAGGAGCAGCTGCTCCTGGAAAGGGTGGCGGGGGGGGG
>VWZS01001248.1:86179-127362 GCA_013397075.1 Rhabdornis inornatus
CTGCCCATGGCCACCTCTCCTCCCTGCCAGGCCATGCCAGCTGCCCAGACAGGGGCCTGGCCCTGCCCCCCTGCCAGGCCCGCAGGCCTGTGGTGGAGCCAGGCCCGGACCCTGTTACCTGCACTGCTGCCAGAAGAGAAAAGGGCCCTTCCCGGGGTTTGATTGCTTTAAAATATGAATTTATGGAGGCAGACTAAATTCTCCAATTGGTTTCTCAGGCTGTCAACAACCAACCTAGCCTCCAATTGGTCCCATCAACTCACAGAGGAAGTTCTCAAGGAGAAAACTTCTATGGCTGCTCTTTTTCTAAA
Source organism: Rhabdornis inornatus (assembly GCA_013397075.1). NCBI lineage: Eukaryota > Metazoa > Chordata > Aves > Passeriformes > Rhabdornithidae > Rhabdornis > Rhabdornis inornatus. The sequence continues at coordinate 86,491 of VWZS01001248.1, forward strand.
TGCCCGTTAATGCGAAACCAGCACCCCAATTTAGTGCCTTTCTTGTAATGAGGGTCCCAAAGTTGAACACCGTATTTGAGCTTTATGTCCAAGGTTGGTGTTTTCAGTGAATAGATGGATGTACTCTCAAGCTGGTTAGTTTCCTATCTGTTTTGAAGAATTGAAGAATACCCCTAGTGAATAGCTTGTTGATATTTGCATTAAACCAAATAAGATGCTATTCTTCGGTTTCTAAGTAATTTTTCATGTTTCATTGTGTCTTTTTCTGGAACTGCAGATTAAATGAAATTTGTCACTGTTTTCATTCAGAAAGCCTTCATTAGTAACACGAAATTGATCCTGCATGCATCATTGCCTTAGGGCTGAAAAATGGAAGCTTACCTTGTGTTAATAGTTAAAGAACAAATATATAAAAAATTCTATACTGATTGGTTATGAATAACATGCCCTCACTTCTGTGTTTGTTTTTTTAAATTAAACGTTTGGTATTTTTGGAGGAGTTCAGAATTAGGATTTGATTTAGGTTTTGGGTAACCCAGTAGCAGACTAACACAGACAAGACCATGAAGTTATACCCGTTTACTTAACTTTTGTATGCACGGGAATGTATTGATAATTCATTCTTTTATGCCTACTGTTTTCATTGACAGACATGATTTTTTTCTGAACAGCCAACTAATTATATGTAGATACTAGTTTTCCATGTCCTTAAGATGTCTTTGTAGTATTCTGATAGTCATAAAATTGAATTGGTCCATCATTTCTTGGCACTTTCACTCCAGTTTGTGCAAAGTTGTGCCCATCTACCAAAATACCAGAACTAGTAAATAGGCCTTAAATAAAATAAATAAATAAAAAGAAAGAAAGCTCCTGCATTGTATTGTTCTGTCCTTGGATCAAATGTGCCTAAGATTCTCCTTTAAATGATATTTAAATGATTATATTTTCTTGAATTGCCATTTTTTGTTGCCCTCTAGAATTTGTATTCTGGTAGAGTACTAGTGTTTCATGATGAAACAGCGGTGTAAGTTTATTTAATAGTAAGATACTAATAGCCTAAGCAACAAAAAGGAAATTGTCACGTACTGGTAGAATTGCTCCTTCTTGCAATGGATGGCTTGAGAAGAAAGATTTAGTAACTTGATGGGAGGATAATTACAGCTTTGGGACTGCAGAGGGATTTCTGATTGTGCCTGGTCAAAGTAGGAGAAAACTGGTACATGGCAACTCTGCTTTTAGGCTGTAGTTCCATGGAAGTGGAGCTGAGGAAGATGGTCCATTCTTAGACTAGATGGTTAAAACAAATAATGGGTTGGAATAATGTGTGAGATTTGTTACGGATTTAAGGAACAAATCCAATAGTATCAGAGTCTCTGTACTTTCAGGTTATGTTATGTGTGTCTAAGACTGAAAGTTAATGAAGTGCAGGTCTTAAAAGACTGCAATGCCCAGTGGTTGTGTTGTCCATGAGAACTGAAATGCTACAAAATAGTGTGTGCTACTGGAAGAGTGGAAGACCTTAGGCAATGACTTTGTGATAGTAGCAATTCTCCGTGTGAAACTTTTTAGGTAACAAAATGGTTCACCTCGTGCTGGAGTTTCCTCCTTTTGAGGAGTTTCGCATGTGTTTTACATCCTCTCTCACAGGCCTTTCTTCTCTGCTAAACCTTAATAAGTGGAAGCTCTTTAATGCTGAATGTATAAATAAGGCTATTACAAGCATCTCTGCATTCTGCTCTGCATCCTCTCTCTAACCTTCTTTAGTACTTCAAATGTGGAGTTACAGAGATGTTCTAAAACAAACTTTCTGTTATGAAGACAGGCATTTTTCATACCCATTCTGGTAACTGAAATGTATTTCACTATACAGAGAGTATTTCATGGATGGCTTAGCATCCAACTTGAATGAACAGATAGAAGATAGGGTGTATTTACTCCACAATGTTCCTCATCTTTGTTAAATTTAAATGAACTTGGACTGTGAATATGTGCTTTTTGAGATGATAGTATAAAGGGCAAGGGACTTTGACTTAGAAAATTATATGAGGGGAATTAATTTCAGATAATCTTGTCTTTGTAAATACATTAAGTACTCCACATATGTGTATGAGATTAGTTTTTATTAAAAAACTAAATATTTTTTATTAGAAATGGTGAAAGGTTTCCAGCACCATGTGAAGTCTGCTCAGGCAAATGCCCAAAATAGATGCAAAATGAGCATATGCAATTTAAAAAATCATACATTCAAACTAGATACTTTGTACAAACAAGTGAATTTTTGCTTCATAAGAACTAAAAGAATAGAGAGACTTTGGTGTTGTATTTTCTTATGTGAATTAAAGTGGTTTTATACTAACATCTAAGTACTTTAAAAAGATTTTAATGCTTAGGTAATTCCCATTGTAAAAATAAAATGAATGAAAGGTTCATACATTTGAAGTTTTGTGATTGAACTTTCTAGGAAGTTTTGTTTCATATAGGTTACTCTCTGTCTGAGGCCACACTGATGTAGTGGGGGCTGTATAGACCTAAAGAACAGACTGACGAAATACTGTTGAAACCCAAGCATCAAAAATTCTCAAAAATGTAGAAAGTTTAAAATGCAGCTTCTCTTTTTGTCTCCTTGTCTATCACTCCTTTTACCCCTGCTCTGATACCGGAAAGTGGTAAGTGTCTGAAGTGGCATACCTGAGCACTATATTGTAAATTGTTGTGCTAAGTTGCTTTTTCTACTGCCTTTGTGCTCATATTCATTACCATCCAGAAATTTTTGGAAATTAAAAAATCAGTCTGAGTGCTGCTCAATTATGGTTATCACAGATGTGCTCATACTTAACTGGCAGAATTGAAGATGTGTTTTGAGGACTATGATTGTTTAGTTTTGTTTAATTTGTCTGGTGATTTTGTGGTAAGGGGAAAATGATACAAGATAGGCTAAAAAATGTTTTTTAAATTACTTTCACTTTTAACAGGAATGTTCCAATATTTTCATTAAAACTCCTATTTTTTTTCTGCAGCTTCTGGAAAAACATAAGAATACAGAAAGTATGGTAGAGCTCCTTGAACTGTACCAAATGGAAGATGAAGCCTACAGTAATCTTGCAGAAGCAACCACAGAGCTCTACCAGTACTTATTGCAACCGTTCCGAGATATGAGGGAACTTGCAATGCTTAGAAGACAGCAGATAAAGGTAGGGTAAAGGCGACTGAGATTCTTATTAATTAGGAAGTTCTGCTTTTTAGTTCCTATTCACTAATTCTGTTATGCAGTATATTATGAAGTGATATTTTTCCACTAGATGCTGACCCTATTTTTCTGGGCTCTTCACTCAGATGGATGTTTTTGAAGAGTGAGAACATCTGACATATGTAGCTAAACACCACCTTTTTATCTTACTGTCCTGCCCTTCAAATGCATGGCTGAATTAAACTGGTCAAACTTAAAATTTTGTGGTTGCTGGGAATATTGAGTAATGTATAAAATACAAAGAGATGTGCAGTATTTATGCTATTGTTAATTCTCTAGAATTATGTAGAAAGTTACTTTTCATTTTAGCTTCCTGAGATAATCTGGGGAACTTTGGAAAGTCAATAGCTTTTTATCTGATGTTGCAAAGGACTTAAATACATGGAACCACATTAAAATACATAATTTGTTGTAACACTTGGACACTATATTTTCCTAAGAGCTAAAAAAGCTGTCTGAAGAATACCACGTTTTGGTAAAATTGTTCCAGAATGTGTGTATTTGTTATATTTGAAAGTAGTTTTAATCTTGAATGCTTAGCCGGAACTAACAAATGTTAATCTTTATTGCATCTTGGAAGTACTTTTGATAAAATTATTAGTTCCTGTGCAGATTATTAAGACTGCAGCCTTCCAATTCTAAGCTAAAATTTTGTTACTTAATCTGTATTGTAAATGTTGGTTTATCTCACCTTGACACCTTGTTCAATTAGCCAACAATTTTTCCACTGTTTTCAACTGAAAAATAGTGTTCTTCTCTGGTTTTCAGAAAGAATGAGGGAGGGAGGCAAAAGGATTTATGATGTACTAGTTTTATTTTGACATATTGCTGTGTGCCTAAAGTAATTTTTCAGAAAAATCATCAATCTTAAATGAACTCAGTTTTTTAATGTGATGATGTTTTAACTAAAAGTGCTTTTTCTTCTTGTGAGTAATAAATGCTGCTGCACAGAGAATTGGCATGAATATTTTTTTCAGACGTATTATGCAGTTGAAGCCTATAAAGACTTCATTTATTAAGCTTTCTTCAAAGCGTGGTGAAATAATTCGCATTTTATTTAAATTAGTAGTAGAGAAAAAGATGATTTGTTTGTTCTTTTGTCAAATAAGAGGAGTAAGTATTACAATGAGTAGAAATACTTGTCAAGAGTTGTCTTGTTTTCTGCTTTGTTTTGATTTTTTAAAACATCAGTAATCTCTTGAATTCCATTTTTAAAATGCATAATTTGATTTTTTTCCTGAAAGATTAACGTTGATAAATTTCAGAGGTGTGTTCTGTGGTTGATTATTTGAGTCGTTCATAATTTCTTCTAATGTACTTTATGTTCTCTTCCTAACTTGGCCATTTTTGAGTTAAAAAACTTCATCGTCTGTATAATGCAGTAGAGAAAGATGCCATCTCTTGTTTTTCTTTCATCGTTTGAGAGAACGCAGTGCTTGTATCTATGATGACAAAACATATATTATACTGCGTAGCTAGGGTTGAAGAAATGTTTTATAAATAGAACTTGTGTGTGAAATGGTTTGTATTAACTTGCTGCATATGTTTTTCTGGCAGGCTTTAATGTTTTAGACCTTTTCTGTATTAGGTATCTGTTTCTGATTTGTGGGGAAGTTGTTTTTGTTTGGTTTGGAGGTTTTGTGGTTTTTTTTTAAGAATTTGGGAGGTTTTAAGTATTTTAATCAGCTTAATTTTGTCCGTTTTCACAGTGAGTTTTGGAGGGAGTTAATTACATCACTTGTAATCTTTAGGAAGAATGTGTTCTGCTTTTGGAGCAGGACGTAAAAATTGGAATATATGTCATCTGGTGTTAAATTTCTGCTATTCCTGTGAAATTTTAAGGAGGAGACAAGCCTATAGGAGGCAAGGGAGAAACAAAAACTAAATTCTGTCTGATCAGTGGATGCTTTTTAGACAGGGACATCTGTGTTGTATCCAGATTCCTGCTTTGGAAAGAAAACCCACCAAACAACAAACCACAAACGAAACAACCCAGAATGAAAGTTCACAACAAAGTTAAAAACCATGTGGAAGCTTGGAAATATATATTACTGTTGCCCATTATAGACATGATATAATCTTGTTTCATTTTATATTTTGATTGTATGCTAATTTTTCAGCTGTATTTTGCTTTGTTTAGTATAAAGGATAGAACATTTAGGTGTGTGAGGAGTCAAAGCTGTTTGTGAAGTACTTAAATATTTCTGGATTTGAAAAACAGAATGAAAAAGGTATAAGATCATGAAAGGAAAAGAGGGTGGGTTATTATGAAATTAAATGTCGCTGTGGATAAGTAACTTCTAATGGCATTTCTGCTTAATTATGAGCTAGTCATCTGACCCGAGAACAATGTGTTCAGTAAGGGATACGCTTCTCTTTTTTGGGCTTCCAGCATCAGAAACCTGGTTTTGTTTATATAGATGCTCTTTATATGTAAGTGCTGCTCAAATCCATGGGGACTTCCCTCCAAGCATGTCAAGATGCTTACCAGATACCATGCATTCTTGAAAGAGCTGAGCACTGCAAGCACAGCTGTGTTTTGGATACAAATCTCTGTATGTATGATGAGGGAACAACCCTGCTCACCCCAAGGCCTTTATGAGGGACACAGAAATAAAAACCAACTTGTAATGAGTGGTATTATCAAATTGAGAAATGCCTATCAAAGAAGCAAGTCTGTACTCATTTCAAGATTAAAATGTGAGATACGCTTAGTAGACGTACTCTGTGTGTTTAGTATGACTGTATTTTGTAAGGGAAATGTGAAAAGTTGTATTCATAAGCCAGCAAACAGTCCATATGTTCGCTGAATGCTGGAGAAGGCATAATAAAAGAATTGAAGACAGTATTATATTTTATATATACATGAAAGCTGGGCTGAATTTGTGTAGGCATTTTCTGATTTAATTGTGGACTGTTGCTGGTTTTGTTTTAATAATATGTAAAGACATTCAGGCAGTCAGTTTTAGCATGTTAATTTTAATTTCACTGTATGGGTTACTGGACCTTCCCTTCTGATTTCAGACTGTTGTGTATTACATAGGCATCAGGTAAGTGAGGCTTGATATTCAAATGCTGTGTTACGTGTTTTGGGTTGTCTGGATATTCTTCCAAGAACTGGGAAGACAACTGTGAACATAAAACCACAGGACAAACAGTGTTCATAGATTATTTTATCTAGCATGAATGTTGAATTTTAAATGGAATGTAAGTTACTCTTTTTGCTAAGAATCAGACTATTTGGGAACTAAGAAAAGGTGTTAAATTTTTCATTCTAAAAATGTTTCACATTTATGGCCACAAATTTTTCCTTAAAAGAAATAATTTTGCTATGAAAATTTCACTTCTTTTTTTCTGTGTGCAAAACACATATTGCCATAGCAGAAATGTGGGAGGTAGTAGGCATCAATAGCTGGAAATAAAAAGGCTAAGTATATCTGAAATTTGGAAAAGTCAGAGTAGATACCTGTGTTCTAGTGCCTTTGATTTCAGAAAGCTAAATCTAAACTTCGTGAGATCCTCAATACATAGTGCTGTGTTCTTCATAAAGTATGTGAGGGAATGACCAGTTAGTGGCTGAAACTTGGCTATAGAACTACTCGCCAGGTTACTGTGATCAAGCTGTAAGTCCTTTAAGATTAAGACATGAAGGTTTTTTTGATGCAGGATACCAAGTCTGGTTATTCAGAAAAGAAAAAGAAAAATGTATTTCAAAAAATGACTTCATGGGCAAAACCCCAAAGCCTTTTTTGTCTGTACATCTGTGTTCACCAGTCTTCATACAAAGAAACTACCTTGCTGCTTAGAATTTTAATGGCCTTGTAGTTGTGGACAGTACTTCACAGTTATGATGAATAGGCACTGGGGTTTGTTTAAACGCCAAGTGAAATCAGTGGGAGGCCTCCTCTTTTCATGCTTGAGGGTTTTTTGGATGTCCTTGATATTGGACTAAAGATAAAATGTAACAAATTGCTTTGAAACCTACATGTAGATGCCAGCAAAACTTCAAAACATGCATTTTTGAAGGTCTGAGTTGAACTGGTTTTGCTTAACTGTAAGCTGATAATGTCTCATTATGGGTGAAAGCCTAGAGCCACCATTACATCGCTGCTCATCTCCGGGAAATGAGAACATTGAAAACTTATCATATGTTGAATACATTAAACACACCCATAGCTTCATTGCTTAGGTGTTAATTATTTTTACTTACATGTTAGTTTGTGCGAATGTGAGGAGATTTTAAGGACTTCAAATATATTGAGGTCTAACACTGGAAACTAGAGATTAGAGCAGCATATGCGTTGATAATTCATAACATCCTGCTTTTAAAAATTTTGGTATCTTTTATTTGTCTGTCTGAAGGTTAACTTCCCTCTCAAGCTCACTTACACAGATTCTGGTATATTAAAAATACAATTCTGGCTCAACTCTGTGTGGATTTGTTTGCTTAATATATGGTGGTAAATTGCAGTAGTGAACTTCATAACTAATTTAACTTTGATTTATGCAAAATTAAATACTTAGACATAAATTACATTGTATTGAACATGTAAAATTTTGGTTAAAAATAGTTTCATGAAGTATTAAACAAGTTCAGGGGAAAAGAAATTTAGCTATGAGAACAGCTGGCAAAACTGAGAGAATTACTTTAAAAAGTACTTAAAGAATATCTCTTTTTAAAAGTCTCCAATCACGTAAAGTTACTTGGTAGAAATTGTAGAACTTCAAAGGACTTTAAACTTTTTTTTAAAGTTTACTTGTAGCTGGAGCTGTGTCCTCACATTTTCAGGAATAATACTAAATAAATGTAGCTTTTGAAAAACTTGTAGACTGGAAAAGAAATCTTAAGTTTATGCAAAATACTTGGAAACTTTGTGGAAAATATTGCTTGTTTGAGAATATGATGCAATATGGTGAATTATGCTGATTGTCTTTATAGTTTGATTCGAAGGGGTTGTATGTCAGTCTCTGTTTACAATCTGAACTATAAATCCTCTAGACTATTGTATGAACTCAGAACAGAACATTTTGGTGACTTAGTCAGGACTTTATGGACTTTGTCGAATAAAAAAGTGTTCCAAAGAGGTGATCTGATAGAAAGCAGGCTGGTACCCTAAATCATTTATTGAAACTTAGTTCCTGGTCAGAGGTAGCTGACTACAAAACTGTGGTGTGTATCTGATTGCTTTAATATGCTTGTCTGCAAAATGAATAAAGACTGCTTTAGATGTTCAGCTATAAAAGTGATTAATAAGACTTGTAGAAAAAATTGGTTATGTTTGAATGCTAAAAGGTTTATTGTTTAGTTTTTTAAAAGGTCACCTTACAAAAAGCTAGGCTGGGTAATAAAATGGTAGGTGAAATTTCAATGAATAAAAACTCATACATACTCAGAAGGTTGATGACAACCTCCAAAAACATATATGCATATTTATATGCACCTAATTAACTAACTACTACTTTTGAGGAAAAACATACAAGAGTTATCTTGAGTTTGCTGAAAATAGCTAGCTATTCAGCATTTTGAAAGAGCAAAGAAAAAGGTTTTGAATTATAAGCTAAAAAAAACAAGTGCCAAATATAGAACATCACACTTTGGTATGCATCCATGGGATACATGCATCTTGAGCATCACAGTTTTAATTTCTTCCTCTTGAAAATGTACTACAATATCAGAGTAGTGACAGTATGGAGCATAGGGGTATTTCCCTATTGAGCATCCTCAGTGCTAGACCAGAGTAAAAGAATTGGACTGCCTTAGTCTGGAAAGCATGTGGTTCATCAAAGATAAGAAAGATCTATAAATCGTGAATGTTAAGGAGTAGAAAGTAGAAAAAATAGGGGTACCTCAATGAACGTGTGGTGATTTAAAACAAACTGCAAATAAAGTTAAAACAAACTCTTAGTACGGCTTACATGCTCTGTGGCAATAGTTTCCAGTTTAACTGTGGACGCCAAATATATATGTGTTCAGAAAGAGAGTCATCAGTAGCTATTAATGATTTGGATTAACCATCAGTTTAGGAGCCCTGTAACAGAATTTGGGAGTCATCAGTGTATTGTCTTCATTTTTTTTTCCTCAAGTGCTAGTAGTGGAGGAAACAGTGCAGAAAAATGCAGAATCAGTGTATCCATTCAAAAAGGCATCTTGATCAAACTTTGAAAGGCTGGTAAACGTGCAGAAAATTCTAAATCATGTGTCCCTGAGGATTAGAGTCAAGGAGGGTGAAACCTAGAAATGTATGGGGTTTTTTTTCCTTTGCAGTATTGGAGATGGGGAAAGAGAAAAAAGGAGGAGACTTTGATGCAGTGTTATTCAGACTGTTGAGGTCAAGGAGAGGGACTGAAGGCCTTCAGAGTTTGAAAAATTTGCTGAGAGCCTAAATTTTGCAAAAGGATTTTTTACCTAAATATCTAAATAGTTTGAAATCTAGTACTTTTTAGTATTTTTTTTTAAATTGTACTCTTAAAAAACCCCTTTTTGTAAGCTTTCATCATATTTGCTAACTTCATACTGAAACTTACTGGGCTTTCTTTCTAGTTGTTCCAGTTATTTTCAGTATCCATGTTCATGGCTATTTATGTATCTTTAATCTGATTTCTTCTGGCTAATACTTGTGTCACTATTTCTCTTTTTTTTAGTATATCTGTATATAAAAATTGTCAACCATATTTTGATGAACTCTTGATATATATACTTAACATTTTGTCTATTGTATATATTAAGTTCTTTTAACTGAAGATTTAAAAATCCATCCAATAATTTTCATGCACAAACAGAATGTATAATGTCTGGAAATACTCAAGCCCACTTGCTTTTGAGTTAACTTGGCTTAAACAACATTTTCAAATAACTGGTAGAATATGTTTTCTTAAAAATATATTTTTTTTAAAATAAATGCTTTCTTTTTGAAGGTGAACTCTCTTTTAGTCTAGGTCTCAGTCAGTGGAGCTGAAATGTATAGAAAGATTTTATGCTATGTAGATGAATAAATAAGGAAGGTATGATGCAGGGTACACTGTTCAGCTTTAATTCTGTTAATTGCCAATATAAAATACTGTAATTTGTATTTTTAACACTCTTCACATAAATCCTTGTGTGTCTGGGAAAAAACACCAATTAAATAAACCCAGTCTTTCCTCTTATACTTGCCCTAACCTCTACTGCCCTAACCTGTATCTTCTATATTTTTCTCTTCTGACAACTTAGTTTTTCAGTATTCTTTCTACATACTTCTGGAAAAAGCATTCACCACTGCAGTTCACAGTAGAATGACATTATTATTCAGTCTTCTTTCTGTATGTCCTAACTTCTTGTTACCTTTCAGTTTGTTGCTTCCTTTACAGTCTTGACTGAATTGTGTATGTTCTCCTATGTTTTAAGATACTCAAAACTCCTGTAGTTTGTATTTTAATCCCAGGTGCCAGGTATTTTGAGGAATCTAGACCATGCAAACGAAATGGGGTTTTATGTATTAACATTGAAATCCTTGTCTGTATTCCTTAGGATAAAACTAGTAGAACTGTAAAGCCCTCTTTAAAGCTGGATGCTTTCACTTAATATCTTTAGGGGTGTATGTACAGAATTATAACGTATTTGGGGAAATAGTGCTGGGTTTGTGTTAACAGCTGAGAGCACAGTTAAGCTAACAACAACAACAAAGAAGTTAGACTAACTTTGAGAAGTCTCTGACTAGGTGAAGCTGAAATGCATGTTTTCTGACTGCTATGTCTGCAGGCTGTGGTTGGAATTGCTTGTTTGACCTCTTGGAGAATGCAGATAGCTGAGCTTTTGATCTGAATAATGCTTTTATGTATAAAGCCATTTCCATTTTGTGTTTTGCCACTGTCGTCCACACTACTCTCTCAGCTTACATTTTTTGTTCTTGTAATTAACTGACCTGCTGTTATATATATCTCACATTTTTCTCCTTTTTTACCTATTGCAAGTCCATCCAGGAGAAGGATAAGAAAGGGAGCTGGAGAGATTTGACATATCCCTGCCTAAGTTATTACGTGGCCTGGGCCAAGTCTTGTTTCTGTCAGTCTTGTCCATTCTCCAGAAAAAAAACACTGAAAGTATTAAAGACCTTCACTTAGTAGATGTATAATATATGTGTATATCATCGTTTCAGGCCTGTTGCTCATATTTTCTCTCAGTAAGCTTACTTTAGTCTCTTCAGAACTTAACCATAATTTGCAAACTGTTCCAGAGAAGGATGTTTCCAGTACAGCATTGCCTCTGTTGATCCATCCTCATTTGCTTATGAGCTAGTTTAGGAACCTCCTTTCAGTTTGTTTTCTCTGAATAATTCATTTGTTCTCCTTCAGAAACATATCAATACAGTGTTGAAATGTGTTATTTTATGTTCCATTAGTCTGAAGCAATAGCTGATGAAAATAGGTGTTTGTGTGATGTGTTGAAGTTAATGGCTTCTGCTATTTCTATCCCTTCTTCTGTGTTTTGTGACAACCACTTTTGTGAAAGCTGTCATAATTTTCTTAGCTTCAAAGCATCATTTGAAGTAAAACTTGTAAAACATGAAAGTGTACAAAAGCAAGTTTCATCATCAGGGAAAAAAAGTCATAGCAAATTTTACCATGAGGCTTGGATTCCTCTCAAGGAGAATATAGGATTTTTAAAGGAAGAATAGCTGGAATGTTTTATTGGGAAAGTGATGAGTAGAAGAGGAACTGTAGATTCAGCTTCTGATCTAGTTGTGAGATGAGAGGCTTTTCTATTAGACCAGGCTTTCTCCAAAACTTTTGAGTCGAAATGAGCAATTCCAGGCCAAAAGCTCACTTTGAAGAAATGTTGGGTAACTGGAAAGCCTTTTAGGTTAGGAAGAGACTTCAACTATATTAGAGTTTCTTAATTTTTAACTAAAAATAGATACACAAGTAGATACAAAAGTAGATACACAAGTTTACAAGAAATGTCATTAGATGACAGCATTTTTTAGTTATTCTTTGCCTTCTTTTAGTCTTATTTAGCATGGACAATAGTAATTTTTAAATTATTTGTTTGGTCTCTAATATGACATCTGCTCATCTATGAGCTGTAAAAACTGAAGATGCTTGCATCATAAAGGTGAGGAAAATAAAGCATAAACAGGTTATGCATATATTGCAAACGATAATGGAGTGCAGAAGCACGTAAGAGCTTCCTTTAATTCCATGATGAGAGTTGTTGTCTTACATCAAGGTGATTCATTATTGAAGAGAATACAGAAAACAAAGTCTTCAAAACACACAAGCCTGTTCATGTTGATATTTGATGGTCCATGGCTATTTAATTTTTAAATTCTTAGGTGGGACAAAATGAGGGAGTGGTTACTTCTGTCATGGAGGTGTTTGCAGGTGGGGAGGAAGCCTGCCTTTTCATAAGCTGCAAGCTCCAGAGGCACGTTCCTTGTATTTACTCACCAACTTTTACCGCTATTACAGCTGTGGTCTTCATTTAAACTATTTTCCCCCATGGGCTTACTTTCTATTTCGTGTGATAACGTATGCTAGCAATAACTTCTATCTTGTATATAAATGTACCACAATTATATTATTTAAATATAATATTATTATTTAATATATATTTGTATAGATTTTCTCTAGTGGCACATTATTAGACTGAGATAAAATGTTCAGATAGCCATTTGGCAGGGGGGACCATATATATTTCACCCCTGTGTCTCAGCTGTTCATCTCTGTTTTTCTCTGGAGGTTGTCTGTCCTGCCCTGAAAGGATGACAAGCATAAATTTAATTAATGACTAGTAGATTATAATAATTCTCCCAGGGTTGCACTTGAGAACTGGTAATTCTTCTAAATTGTCGGTGCTGTCAGTCTTTGTATTCATCATATGGCTGTCTCTTTTTAATATGTTTCCCCAAAGTGTGCCAGGTCCATGGCCAAAAGTAGCTTCATGTACGCCCTCTATCTTCTAGTTTGTCATAGTTGTTTGGTTTTGATTATAAAGAATGACCGTAATTACCTTTGGAAAGGTTGCAATCAGTATTTTTTATGCTGTGGTTTTTTGATTGTTTCTTTTTAGTAACTATTTTTCTTTTTTACTCTTTTGATGAAGAAATTGAATCAGGTGGAATGAAGCAGCTGGATGGGAAGAGATTGGTTTTCCCACAGTGAGCATTGGAGCACCTTCAGGCCAGTGGAGTGGCTCTCAGAGGCCACAGGGCATGTATGTCAGGCAAATCCAGCTAAGCAAACTTGGGCAGGAACATCACAAGCCTGAAAGTGAGAAACAGGGAGCAGCAGCCAACTAGATCTGAGGCACAAAAGGGACTCCTAAAGTTTGCTGCCACTCAGTCATTGACCTAATCTATGTACAGGTGGGAGCTGTCTTCAAGGAGGCAATGCAGACTCTCTATTCCTTGAATACCATTCTGGAGTCTCCTCCTGATAAGTCTGCTTTTCCCAAAATTAGGTCCTGTCTTTCATGTGTCCAAAGAGTAACAAAGGTCTCTGTGACTGAGGATTGTTACTCAAGCCTGGAAGCTTGTTCTTGAGCTTTGTCATATGGAATTTGTCGCCTTGAACCTCGGTTCTCTTAGTCTGGCATAGCTGTGGAGAGGTTGTGGCTATGGTAGTCTGGTCCAACAGCTTCAGAAGTGAAGGGAAGAAGCTTTTCAGTTTAAGGTGTGTCCATAGCTTCTAGCTATTCAGCTTTATTAAGAAAGCATGTGGGGTATTTCACCTGTTAAAGACAGTTTCCCACTAGATTCTGTCACCTCGATTCTGTCTTCATCTTTAGGTTGAATCCTGCCTTTATAACAATGAGAGCCTCATTCTTTGTCATAGTTCAACTGTGACTATCAACTAAGCCCCACATGGCTGCTTGCTTAATTTAGCTCAGTGGGGTGGTGGGAAAAGGCTGTGTCCCTTTCTAACTTCTTGTGAACCCCTAGTCTCTCCAAGATGAGAAGCAGAAAAGGCCTTGACTGTGTCAGCACTGCTTAGCTAAAATATCCCTGTATTAATAAGACAGTTTGCAGCACAATTCCAAAACAGAGCCCATATCAGCTAATATGAAGTATATTAATCCAGCCCAAACCAGCACATCTGTCCTCCATTATTTTGTGTCTTCAGAACCAGAAAGTTAACATTGTATATGTGTGTCCCTTATCCAAGCTGCAGAGTGCAAAGTCCAAACATGAATATTAGCTGTACCTTTGATTTTTTGATTGTACTGCAAGACACTTTAAGAACCATGTTCTAAGTTTGACTGTCTGGCTAGATGTGTAGGTGTGGGCAGGCATGAAGGCAGGTCAAGCAATATTAGGAAATGTTTCTATCCTTTTTATCTTTCTGGGGCTCCTTTCACACTTCTGTTAAGCATGCCGCTGTTCCTGCAGCCTTAAGGCAAGTTGTTGATCTGTTCTTGTTCATGCAGTTGGTAAAGCCAAGGCTTCTTGGATTTTCTCTGTGTTGCTGTATGAGTACCTTTAGTACGAATGATGATCTATGGATGACGTACTTGGGATTGTGGATAATGAAAAGATGTTTCCCTTTCTTGTAAATACTTGCCCTAGGGAACAAAGATACAATTATATTATGCAATCATAAAACTCTTTAGCTTGCACCATGTATGAATAATGTTTTAGAAAAACTATGAAAAAATGTTACTTTGAGGCTTATTCTTCTAGAACTCATGCCTAATGAGAATGTTACTCACATTACTCAGTGATCCTGTGTCAATTCAGTGTCAAGTTACCTCATTTCTACCAAGGAGCAGAAAAGGAAGCCTTTTAACTGTATTGGTTTTTATCCAGCTTCACAAATAAATTTGCTGTTTCTGAGTTCTGTGTAAATGAAAAGCATTAATTTCACCAGTGTGTAATGCACTGATGTGTATATATATGTCTACAGTTCAATATTTATTTGGAAACCTATCTGTCCACTCACAAGTATTGCCTGTGGGTAACATGGTACATACATGCTCCACAGAATGACATGTTACAATATATCTAGTAAAAATGTTATTCACCTGCCACTTGTCCACATTATGCTTCATCTGTTGCCTTTCTAAGAGTTTTGGAAATTTATAAGAAGTAGATTCAAGTAACTTATTAATGTCCTCTGAGTGTTTTTCAAGAAACGAACAAGTATTTAGAAGGCATCTATTTGGTTTCACTTGTGAGAATCATCCATCTAGGACACGGGTCAAGTGGATATGCAGAAGTAGGTCCAGAACACTCACTTAAAAACATTTCATTTGCAATTGAACTGTAGAGTGGAATGGCTCTTCTAGACCAAATTGTAGCTTTGTGAAATCAAGATTAATACTTGAGGCATTAGAACTTCAGGTTGAAATATTCAGGGACATACAAGGTTATGAGCACTTTTGGTTTCATTCAGTTTTGCCTATACTAGTAATGTGTCTTCTTGACTGATAAATGTGAAAAGTATTAATAATTAATACTTTGGTATTGCATGAGCATGCTTAAATTTTTTATTAAGATATAAAATACATAGTTTGTTGTACTGTGACAGGTGTGTAAAAATTCCCATGTTTGGTAGAGAAAGCCATGATTTTTATTAATTGTGAAACAAACTCTAAGTCTTTTACTGGGTTCAGACAGCTGTGACCTCAGAATAGAATTGCCTTGATCTTGGCAATGAAAGCATGTTTGAGCTCCCAGACACTACGAAAATATACTTTCTTAAGTCATCTATAACAAAGAACTTCTAAAATGTTGGTGATCACTTTCTGCTACCCAACACAGCTCTGGTTGCCAGCTTCATTCTCATTGAAGAGCATTTGTTTGCTTCAGAATGAAATAGTCCAGGCTGGAAGAACGCCTGGATGAAGCATGAAGCATGCACGTAGTCTGCAGGTAGTAAGATATATAATAAAAAGATGCTGACAGATCAAACTTACATGTGTGGGTTTTATGTGTCCAGTAAGAACAATATTTATGAAAGGTGGATGTAATTTTTCAGGAGACGGGAGAGCTTCCAAGGAGTTTTTTACTGCTGAATAGAAATGGTGGTGGTAGTTTTATCTCCTTTTTGCTTTATTTTCTTTTTTAGCCCGGAAACTGTTTGCTGTTGGCAGAATAGCTGCAATTAATTGTGTTTTTAATTATGGGCTGGTTTATTTTCAGATCTCAATAGAGAATGACTACCTAGGCCCCAGAAGAATTGAGAGTCTGCAAAAAGAAGATGCTGACTGGCAGAAAAAAGCCCACGTGGCTGTGCTTTCTATTCAAGATCTTACAGTTAAATACTTTGAAATAACAGCTAAAACACAAAAAGGTAGTTGTTTTCTGTCATCCTATTCATCACATAAAAAATTAAATTATTTAATATTTACCATATTCTGCATTTTACTGTGAGTTATTTTTTTCATCAGTCCTTCATGAGGAAAATGCAGTTGTCATTCCTATTTATTTTTTCTTCTGTATCTCTTTGAATTTTTCAACTGTAAATCTTTTCAGAACATCATCAAAGGTGAGCAGAATAGAAATTTTAGGTAGAAGTTTTATGGCCATTTTCTCAATGTAATTGTATTAGCAGTACTCTGTATTTGCAAAGGATTTAGGAAGCATAGAGTCCCTGGTAGATTCTGTTTTCTGTACTGGATATGGCAGACCCTCATAGTAAGTGTTAATTATCTTTCAGTTAATTTCCTTTTCTAGTCTTCCTTGTCTTTCGGTAATTTTTTACATAGCTCTAAATATTAAGCAACAGCTCAGTTTAACTACTCAGCGAAAACTGCTCTGTTGTTCAGAAGTCTTCATGGATATAACCTTGGCTTTTCTGTGTTTGAAGAATGTGATGGTTGTAGTAAAAAGTGGTACAGTACAGCGAGGTCAAATGACTTGGTATGTGCAGCATGTGCTCTCATCCTTATACCATTTTAACTTAACCAGTTTAATGGGGAAAACAGACCTTTTTCTAGTTCACTGCCAAGGTTTGTTTTGGTGTCCTTCCCTGCCTGACTGCAGGTCCCTGTTTCTTTCTTTGTCTTGGTAATAGTGATTGTGCAAGATCCACAGGAGAAATCCTTTTTTGACTGGTAGGTTTCTTATCATCTCTGTACTTGACCGCCACATCTGGCTCAAGAGATGCAGGCACTGCAAATTTACTCTGTTCAGTGACAACCCAAGTTAAAGATGATGTGAAATTTCACCTTATTCTGACTGGATGACTTAATAGGTTAAAGCATGTTGGAATAAATTTAATTAGAGCAAATTCTAAATATACTAATCAGCTTCTCTCCTTTCTAGTATGACAAAGATGGCCAGTGAGATACACTACTAGTTGATAATGTGTATATGTAGCTATTTACTTGTTGGTTTTGTTCACGTGATTTTTTTATGTACAGCAGTCAGGATTTGGGGAAAAATCAGTGGAAAGTGACTTGCCCGAAGGCTGATTACAGCCACGGAGCTTTAATGTACAGGTTATTTACCTGGTTTTTGTGTTTGGGGTTTTTCTTGGCCTCCTGTTGATCACAGGGTAGTCTTACGTACTCAAATATTAACAGATGGCAGAGGAAAAACACATGAGAACATAAAGGTGTTTCTTATTACCTGAGAACAGCATGTAATAGCATGTGGTGACTGAATGCTACCCCTCTGATTCCATTTCTTTTGTGACTTTTGGTTTGCAAAGCTAGGTATAGTATCGCATGATCTGTATATTAACAGTGGTGAAAATCTTGTATGTGTCCACCTAGATGTTATCTGGAACCCAAGAATAGTAAATCTGAATCAGGCAAGGGACTCCTGCATTTTGAGGTAAAAGATAGGATATTTCTTAAATTTCATGCAGTGTTCTTACAGAATTGCACTTGAAGTTAAGCTGAAATCTTTGTTTTAAATAGTAATTTTTTTCACTCTTCAGATTTATTTAAATCTATGATTACATTATAAATGTTATTAAGGTAAGCTGGAGACTTTAGTAGCTGATAATTGGTATTTACAGAAGTGAGGAAAATTTGGGATGCAGTTCAAGACCAAATGGTTGTATTAATGAGATTTTTATTAAGTACAAATGTGTGCATTTTCTTTGCAGCAGAATCAGTGGTGGTCTGAAGAGTAGTCTAGTAAGATGCCTGCCTTTTTTTTCCTTTGTGTAGCTGTGTATGATCGAATGCGAGCAGACCAGAAGAAATTTGGTAAGGCAGCATGGGCAGCAGCAGTGGAACGTATGGAAAAGCTTCAGTATTCGGTTTCTAAGGAGACTTTGCAGTTGATGCGTGCTAAAGAAATCTGTTTGGAGCAGAAGAAACATGCGCTGAAAGAGGAGGTAAGTTTTCATGCCAGTAAGTAGAAAATTAAAGCATACAAACAGAAGCAATGTTTGACAAATGATGTTGCAACGTAGGTATGGTGAGTTTTTTGCCACTTATATATGTTTTCTGTTCACCTTTTCCTGGTTAGTCGACCAGAAAGACAGTTTTTGCTGTTAACATTTACAAGTGTCCACTGGGATGAGTAAAATGAAGAGAAAGGATAGGACAGAAATTGGCTGCTATGTAATCTCTGCAGTTTGGGTCTCAGAGGCATGACCACCTTTTCAGAATAGCTCTGACATTCCAGATGGAAGGTGTCTGACCATTAGTAAATATATGGGTAGCTGGTCAGTTGTGTTGCATTCTCTTTTGCTGCTTACCATAATTACTAAGGCAGTCTTCCAGAGGGGGCTGTCCTAGCTACAGTTTTCCTGAGGAAAACTGTGCTTAAATGCTTTAGCAGGAAGAAATCCACATTTATTGGGTTTTATGACATCTCCTCAAAAGTAACAATGCTACGAATTCTCTTTTAAACTTTGCTGTCGTATGGATGTTTGGTGTGCACATACTAATATTAATGTGTGTTCAATTAGATGATTAGATGATTGCAATGATATTAGATGATAGCAATTGGATGATTGTTGTAAGAGAACTTTTCAAACTTTTCAGCAAAATTTGACTGAACTGATGGTACTGTTAGGAAAAGGTTATCCAGAGAGCTTACAACTTCAGCACTGCATAGGCTGGTAGGTTTGTAAGGCTGATAGACTATGTGTCTGTTTTTACGAGCTTCTGTAGAAGACAGTTTGATCTGCAAGGAAAAGAGAGTACATGCAAGACCGAGAGCTCAAAAATAGGTTTACTGTATTTCAGTGCTCTTTAGATTTGGAAATCCAAGAGTTGTCTGAAAACCTGAGTATAACCTATTGTCATCCTTAGTCAAGAGTTGATGAGACAATCCAGCAGTCCTAACTGGAAATATATTGAATATTTTCACTTAGAATAACCATGCATCTTCTTTTCATGGCACATTTTATTTTTCTCCCTGTGGAGACCTGTAAATTTTTGTTGAATGACATTTCAGTCTGGTAAATGAGTGAGTGTTTGGTCTGATATGCTAAAGTGCTAGGGGCTGCACAGGAAAAGGAAAGATTCATTGTAGTATACATTGGGATAAAAGTGCTGAGCTGTGAGTTTGGAGTTTTTGGGGACAGAGAAATAAGGAACATCTAATGGGCATGGTGCTTTGGGATGGTATACTACAAGGTGTAGAGAGCTCTGGGTCTCAATACAGTGATAGGGAGATACGAGCACCAGCCAGCTTCTGCTGTGATACACATGTGTTCTGAGAGTGTAAAAGTCTTAAGTATGCAGAGTTGAATGTGAGAAATATGACTGGGAATCCCATCTTGGCAAAGAATGGTGCAGTCTTATAAAGAAAATGTTTCTAGAACTGAAGTACCTCCTGGCAAACCATTTAACTACTATATTCTAGAAGATAAAAACAAGGTATTTGTTTTAAGAGACTAAAATGCTCAAGAAATTAATATATCTGGATTTTAGCTGAGAAAAAATGACAATTCAGAACAAGGACATGATATTTCTATTTTTGAGGACAGTGTTGGTGTTCAACAGGTTGTCTATGGATTTTTGAAAATTTAGTCTTGGAAAATAAAATTTTTGCTAGGGCATATTGTGGTAGGAGAAGGGGAAATGGCTTTAAACTGAAAGTGGATGGGTTTAAATTACTTATTAGGAAGAAAGTCATTACTTTAAGGGATCAGCACTGGAACAGATTGCCCAGAGAAGTCGTGGATCAACATCCTGAGTGTTCAAGACCAGGTTGGATGGAGCTCAGACCAGCCTGGTCTAGTGAAAGGTGTCTCTGTGTGTGGTGGGGGGGCTTGGAACTTGGTGAGATTTCAAGTCTCTTCCAACACAAACTGCTCTATCATTTGGTGAATGCAACCACTCTGATTGGTATGAGTGCAACAACAAAGACTGTAGAGGTTAAATTATTTGCTTTCATTAGTGCAGAAAGTTGTAGCATTCCAGGAACTTGAACTTGGATCTCCCCAGTTTAAGATTTTGTTGCTGTGGTGTTTTAACCCCAGCCAGCAACCCAGACCCATGTGGCTGCTCACTTGTTCCCTCACAAGTGGGATCAGAAGGGTTAAAAGCTAGAAAACTCATGGGTTGAGGTAAACGCGGTTTAATAAGGAAAGCAAGAGCCACAGACATGAACAAAGCAAAACAAGGGATTAACTCATGGCTTCCCAAGGGCAGACAGGTGTTCAGCCATCTCCTGGAGTTCAGGACCCCATCACAAGTAACTGTGATTTGGAAAGACAAAACTCCACTACTCCAAACGTCCCTCCCTTCCTCGTTCCCCATGTAATATGTGGGGCATGATGTCACATGGTCTGGAATTCCCTTTGGTCAGTTGGGGTCACCTGTCCTGGTTGTCTATCTTCCAGCCTCCCATGCACTTTCATCTTCTGTGCTAGAGTGGCTGTACAAAAAGCAGAAAAGGCCTTGGCTCTGTGCAAGCCTTGTTCAGCAATAAGAATTATCAACCCTGAGTTCAGCACAAATCCGAAACACAGCCCCTTACCAGAAACGGTGAAGAAAATTAGCTCTAGTCCAGCCAAAACCAGCACAACTGCAGAATGTTTCCTATGCTGTTCTTATGTTAAATTTCTTTCTTTGTGTTTCTTTCATTGTGTTGATCAGCCTGAGAGCTACCAAGGATGCAGCAAAGTAGTGGTACAGATTAGATAAAAATTCGTAAGAATTGCTCTCAATTAAGAAGAGAAATTTTTAGCAGAATATACTGAAATATGCCCCAAAGTGATGATACCGTTTTGAATGATGATACTGTTTTGAATTACAACACATTATTAGTATCTTACATGAAATTTTAACATAAATTGTTGAAATTCAAGTCTTCATTTTACTTTTTCATGGGGAGCTATTGTGTAGCTAGGATATCTGCTGATGAACCATACAGCAGTACTAATTTTCATTTATATTGCATCTGAAAGCTGAGTGGTGGTGTACCCCTAAAACAGGACTGGTAACTAACAGCATCTGTAATGTATGCTCTTTGTAGGGCTAAGGTACTATTGTCAGATCCTATACCAGGCAGACACCAGTAAAACTGAGTGAAGTATTCAGCTGCTATAACTTTGTGAGCTGATACTTTTGGAGATGGTTTGTGTGTGTCTTTGTCTTTATTCAGTTTTTATATAGACTGTGGATTTAAATTTGGGAACATCTGTTTTTTAAGAAAAAAACTGTGAAGCTTTGAGTCAATTTCACAGTTCACAGGAAAAGGGAAGTTCTTAGGTGTGGTCACGTTTGACACTGCCTTAATTTGAAAAGCAGACAAACATTTCCCGCACCGACTTCCCTCACCCCCAAACCCACCAAATTTTGCTGCATTTTTACGGTGAGGAAATCCTTGAAAAATGCCAAATCCCTTGAAAAATACTACTATCCTGTCTGAACAATAAACATTATCCCTCTTATATGGAAAAATTGGAGAGTTCAAGAGAATCAGTCCTTTTGTCTTGAAAAGTAGCCTGTAGTTCACTCCAATTATGTGATCATTATGTCATTTACTGTTCTAGTCAAATTAGTAACTTAATATGGATGCAAAGTAATAAAATGGCATAACAAGCCATTTTTGTGTAGCACTGGACTCTAGCATATACATGATACATTAATGGTTGTAAGGTTTCTGGTGTTCACTTAAGGACTTACTGGAGTTTTCAGAGTAATAGTTGGTATACAAAAGATGCATACAGAACTACAAAATACAGCAGAGGAAATTTAAAATAGAAGATACAAGAATTAATTCACAGATCTTCTGTCTAGCAGTTTTATATGGAAATAAGTATAGTACATGAAACTATTTGTGTTTAATTGAGCTGTGAAATGCCTGTCAGTAGATAATGATGCAGGTGCTAAAAGCATGCATGTTTAAGAAAAAAAAAGAAAAAAGGGATAGGAAAAATTTATGGATTAAGTCCAGTACATCTGTTTTGTATAAGAGGCAGCAGTGTGGTTTAAGTTGTGCTACAGGCAGTGCTAGAGGCTAGTGAATCATTTTGGGAAGATATCACTGCCCGGCCTGTTATGTTTCATTTTCCTGGACTTTTGTAGTTAACATTTTCCCAAAACAGGGTATTGAGTAAAATGGATCATTGGTTTAATTCAGTACAGATACCTTTCTAGTTTAGTAGTCATATTTAAATACGTACGATAAATAAAACTCAAGGAACCCTTGAGTTTGTGGCTTTTCGTTACAGATTCAGTTTTATGATTTGAAGATACCATACTAATGTAGAGAACATGCTAGAAAATATTTTTTAAATGCATAGCTAAATAGGTCCTGTATTTTTGCTTGGTAGACATCCCTTTTTAATGATTTTCTGTTATATGAAACTGGACATTTCTTCTGAGGAATAAGGTAAACAGATCACAAATCTCTTTAAAATGTACCATTACTTTCATCCAGTAGCTGAGAGAAGCTATCAGATACACCTATTTTGAACAGTAAAGAATTTGGATGTGGCCCTAACTCTTCTGCATGCAGGTTGTAGAGGTGCATGAATTCTCTCCAGACTCAGCACATAAGATTCCCTTACATGCAAGTATTTCTTAAATATGATCTGAATTGCTGACTGTGTTGACCAGATAAATCTTGTTTGAATGAAAGAAAATGGTTGTAGTTCACTTTGGTTGTGGGTTACTTTTCTATTCAAACATATAATACAAATGAGTATTGAAATATATAAAAGTGTTTTAATCTGTATTTATTTTCCTGTAAAGGATGAAACAACTAAATTGTCATTACAAGATGATCAGTGATAAATGTATTTATCCCTGTTTCCACATCCTTTCACATTTTTTCCTCAGTTCTGCTTTTACAAGTTTTAACTGTAGCTTTCTAGATGCCTACTTTTGGACTTTAGGGATTGAAGATAGGAGAATTCTAATTTAATTATGCATCTTCAGAGAATCAAGTGGTAGAAAATGTAGAACTGGAGAAAGTGTAGGAAAAAAAGTCAGATATTAAAGGCGTCTTAAAGTGTGTGTCTGATGAGAACGTATCTTAGGGACTTGATGTGTTCAGTTTTAACATGTTACATTTATTGTACCAGACAGTATCTAGCTTTAATCATGAAATCTGTGGTTTTGTTCACATCATTATTTTGGAGTTGTATGGTGTTTGTTTGTTTGTTGTTTTCTCTTTTTATTTAGATGCAGAGCCTGAAAGGTGGTACAGAAGCCTTAGCCCATTTGGACCACTTAGAAGCTGATTACTATGATCTACAGCTTCAGTTATATGAAGTGCAGTTCGAAATCTTGAAATGTGAAGAGCTGCTCCTTACAGCACAGCTTGAAAGCATCAGAAGATTGATGTCAGGTGCTTTATTTATTTCAATTAATACATAATCTGTGTAAGATAATTTTCTTCCTAAGAGTCCAGAGAAGCTGTGGGAATGAAATGAGAGCAGATTCTTTGCCATATGAAGAGCTGTGAAAGTAGAGTTACATTAAAATTTACACCTTTTTCTAAGGCATATACATACACATACAGAAGTTTTGGTATGGTTCTCAATGCCTGTATTTGGAAGTTTGCATATGAGATATGCCAACTATATAAGTTTTGAAAAACTAAGATCAGGGAGGAGAAAATGTCTTAATTACTGGACTTGGCTAACTAAAAATATGCAGTATGCTTTGATATTACTCGCTTCTTGAAAGTGATTGGTTTTCAAAAGCTATATCTGCAAATTGGATTCCTTTTGCTGCAGTTGAAGCTCATACTGTTATCTCCGATTTAGAGAAGCAATGCAAACCTTACACTTCCAGACTATCCTACTACACCTCATGTACTTAGAAACTGTGGAAACATTACCTGTGAGTTCATACAGCATTTTTCAATCCAGTTCTATCCTTTAGACATTTCTATCTTTAATGTTTGTATTTAAGCAAGCTTTGTTTTACTGTTTTTAGAGTGTAGGGCTTGCATAAAAAAATTTGCTATGGATAGAAAATTCTCCTAAGAGAGATTTGAAGCTGGATTGTATTGTGAGTTGCCTCTGGAAAAGGAGAAAATGTAGGTATCGCAGATTGGTCTCACTGTAACATGAATCTCCACTTGTATGGCTGGTGATGGAAACAACTATAGCTGTATGTTTGGAACATAAGGGTTGGAAACTTTGTAAATGATTTACAAAATGTGGCAGCTTTGACTGAGTGCTTCTGTGGAGAATTAATTAGTGGTTTTGAGGTAGATAGATTTTGGGCTGGGAAATCAGACAGGTAGTTTTGGTACTGAAGACATGGTAGGGTCCGCTTACTTATGAATTGAAAGAAATCCCCTGAATGGGAGACAGAAAAGAAATGTGTATCAAAATCCTTTGTCTTTGGTGTAGTGGTAGTAAAACCTCTGAGCTGTCAGAGACTAAGCTGTAAACATGTCACAGGGCAATACAATTTGTCATAAATATTTTCTCCAGAAATCTCAAAAAAGCCCTCAACTCACAACCTAATCCAAAATAAAGCCCTCAGTCAGCTAAGCCATCTCCCTGTTCCTTCCCTCATGGCAACAAAACAGTTCACTGTTCTAGCTTTCTTTGCTATTTTAAATTTGTAAGATATTGTTTAATAATAAACCCCAAACTATCCCATAGGACCGAAAATGAAAAATATAGTTCCTAAATGTATGGGAATTGTTCAGTGCATGAAATTACCTTCTCAGACTTTGCTTGGGTGGATAGAACAGTTAATGTCCCCAAATAATCAAGTAGCTGAAGTAGGAGAAATTAGAGTCTTTCTGAAAGTCGTTGATAAAGTTGGAATAAGAAAGTTCGGTGTTGCTGTGGAATAGACACTTGACAGACATGCCAGCTGCATCTGCCTGTTTCAGACAGCAGTAATGCATTTCCTTATTGGTGTATTACAAATATATCTTACTTCGTATGCCAGTGGAGTAAAGAACAAGAGGTCTTTGCTGCTTCTTCATCCCAACATTCTTCAAGAATTTATAATCACCACTCTTTCCTGCTTGGCAAGAGATGAGAAGGCAGCATTTGAAGATGAGTTCAGTGTTATTCCAAATGCTTCACTCAGGAAGCTAAAAATCAAGCATGTTGATAAAACTATTAGTAATTACATCCTTTTCGGGCCTGTAATGCTTTGAAGGATTGCCTTGAAGTTGCCCTCCCTCCCTCCCTCCCCCCTAGGAACAGTGACTGGGACATCAAAATCCTATGAGAGGAATTTTGGTGTCCTGTTGTCTGAGTCTCCTTACATGAAATTACCACTTGGTTGTAACAGAAGAATCTCATGCCGAAGAATTCAGATAGTCTTATCTGTCCTGAACTTCATGGTGAAGACCAGAGAAAATTGTTACACACCATGGGTCCCCTTGTGAGACCCAAAGACATGCATGGGCATTGTGTTCAAATTAGGCTACATATAATAGCTGTATATTTAGAATTGCATTTGTGTTTTAAACTCTGAACTTGCCTAAATAGCAGGCTGAGCTTCATTGGTATTAATTTCTGTTCCTCATAAAGACTTTAAAGCCATACAGTGTCTTTCTGTTTAATGATTTTCCTTTGACCTGTTGGTTTTTGTTGGTAGACCTCTGATAGGGCTGTGGCATTCTTCTGCATCAAATTTTGTAATTCAGTGGGAGGATTGTTTTTGAGGAAAACAAAATGTTTATCAAATATGAACCATTGATTTGATTTTCTTATTGCTGACATCTTTAAAACAGAAAAGAGAGATGAAGTGGTGTATTATGACACTTATGAAAGTATGGAAGCCATGCTTGAAAAAGAGGATATGGCAACATCTGTACACTTGCAAAAAGAGGAGCTGCAAAAGTTGCAACAAAAAATCCGCCAGCTGGAAGCAAGGCGTGGACGTATTTCAGCCAAGAAAGCCTACCTCAGAAATAAGAAGGTACTGTTTAATTGCCTTTTTTTGGACATAATTAGCGAATTTAATAAAACTTCAAAAGGTTTTCTTTCAGATACAAGTTTCCCAGACTTTTTGTGGATTACATTCATTGTTTGCTAGAAGTTATTTTGCAGAATACTAAATAAAATAGCATGTATTATTAAATGATACATGTAAGATTCTGTTTACCTTTCTTCTAGCTTTAAAGGAGCCTTCAATTACTTTGAAGTCAACACATAAACTTATTTCTATTAACTGATCAAAATGCTTTCATGTGGGAAGTACATGCTAGAATAAGTGCTTTTACGGAGAGTAGCTTTGTATATGTTTGCAGAAGAGAATTTTCAAATGTGTTTCTCACTAGTGAGTACTCTTTTCATTCTTTTACCCCATCCTTTTAAACTTGTATCCTGTGGTGTTGATACACTGTATTTGGCAGATCTATATGAAGTCTGGTCTGTATTCTTAATTTGTAATTCTAGGTGTGCTATTTAGGTTGAAGTTCTGAGAGACCATTGTAACACTTGTTAGAAAATAGGTTCCACCCCATACTATGTACTATAAGACTACGCAGAATTGTCAGTTGAGGCCTCATTCTGGATTAGGATGAGTGGTTGATTTGGTTCTGTGTTCCCAGTTATGTCCATTTGTGTGAAAGATGACCCCTTCATACAAAGAGTTTTCTGGCACATTGATGGTAAACCCTTCAGGTCCTGCCTCCACTTCATAATTAATGTATCTATTTCTGTACCTAAATCTGAAGCATAACAGAGCAAATGAAAAGTTGTTGATACATTTTATATTTTGGATTTTTTGTATTTTGTCAGCCACTGCCTGGTTTCTGTGGAGAAGACTGCAAATGGAGTATTAGAAGAAAGGTCTCCTGTTAGCCGATTATGTGAAGTAGCTTGCTTTGTCATTGTGTTTGTTTTACATGAGTTTGTAAAGAGAAAAAGTATAAGGAATCTTGTTAGTATTTTAACTAAGACAACTTACCTGTCTTGTTACACTAGTTTACACAGGCTACAGTATAATACAATATTTTCTCCTAGATACCAAAAGAAACTGCTGGCACCTTACAAAATAGACAAACCTGTTTTAAAGTGACAGCCTGCTCGCTGTTCTTTGCTTAACTTATTGGAGTTTACAGGTTAAGAAGAAACTCTGAAGCAGGAGTAGAGATTTCTTAGCATACCCATAATCTGTATAATGAACTAGACACCTTCAGTGGCTCATTTGTTTTAAGGTTATGCTATGGTAGAATACTTTGTTTAAGCTGAAGGAGTTGGTTTTGTCTGTAGCAGGAGTAGCAGCATGCCTGGTTGTGCACTGTGACAAGATGCAGACCTGGGTATGGTCGTGTTGCTTGTCTGTATTTGCATGCAGGAGTGGTACAGTTACATCTTTTCAACACTGTGCTGGGATAGCTGTGGCTATACTGCTTTCAGGACCACAGGTAACGTCTCCATGAGGAACTTAACTTATGTCTTTGCCCAGCATAGCATTCTCTGCAGTTGAGTGCTGCAGGAAGATACTTAGCTTTTTCAGCTTCTAGAAAAATCAGCATAGAACAATGTGTGTTTAAACTTGCAGGAGAGAATAAATTATCTTTGAACAAAAATAAAGGGCAGAATCTGTTGTGTGCCATTGTGTGGCATTTGTTGGGCAGAAAAGAACAAGGCCATTTTTTAGCTTCTCTTCTTACTGCTAGATAATGCACTAAGCTTTCTGGCAATTACCTGAAAATCAAAACTCATAGATTTGTCTCATTTTTTTAAGCAAGCTTTGTATTTTCAATGACCTTTCTAGTGATACTGCAAAACATTGCTAATGAACACTATTTAATGTGCCTGGTGTAAGTACTTGTATTTGTGGGAGAAATAAGGGATTCTTGCTCTGAAGTGTTTGCAGGTTAAGTCAAGTATGCAGAACTAAGATACAGATGGGATACAAAAGCACACTGTAGATGGTGAGAATGAGGGCAGTGATGACTGAATGCTATGTGAAGAAAAGTAACTTTTTGAGGGTGAATATGGAAAGTACATACTGTGTGGTAAAGATCTGTGTCTGTCTCAATTGAGAAGCATTTATTGTTGAACTGAGATGAGAGTGTACTTAATGCTTTTCCGATTGTGTTCCTGACTTTGCGTGTCTCGGCAGAGTATCTTGAAAAAGACTCTTATATAGGTGCTCTGTTTTGGATTGGGTTGGTGAGATTTTGGTGGTGAATTGGTGGGCTTTTTGTTTTTTGTTGTGGTTTTTTTATAAGCTTGTCTGTTCTGTAGCTGAAAACGAAAAGCAAGGTATGCATGAAGTGGTGTATAGGACAGTCTTACGATATGTTTAGAAATTACAGTTCTTTCTCATTATCAAGATAATGAAAACTGGCAACTGAAGATGCCCTTAGGAGAACATCTCCTTTCTAGCAGCAGGTATCAGGATTGAGGAAACAATAGGAAATTTTTCTCTTATCATCAGTTTTATTTTTTGGAAGAAGGTAATTTCATCATCCAGGTATTTGAAAATCTTTTCTATTGAGGAGATAACACAGTGAAAGGAAATAAATTACTCTCTATAGAGTAAGACAATTTGTAATTTAAATATAAACTTCAGTGACTACAGTCTCTATTTTGTTTTTCAGAAGTTCCTTCCCTAATTTTGCAGATGATGCATAAGTTTTTCAGTGATGTCATCAAATTATCGTACCAAGCTTTTATTTAGAAACTTTCATTAAGGTGTGTTAGAAACATAATTCAGTCATGACTCTAGAATAACTGAACTGGCATTTTAAAAATCCATGGTTTTACAGAGTTTGATATTTTTCACTGTGTTACCATGAGTATAAACTCTTTATTGTCTTTTTTTTTTTTAAATACAAATCTGTTTGCATTTGTTAAACAATTATTTCCTGATGTTCCTTTGTGTTGGTGGCAGTAAGTTATTACAAAAAAGAATCTTATAGTAGTTTCACTTCTTTTCTTACTTCGAGAGAGCTAGCTGTAGATTTTTCATGCAGGAAATTGCTGTTGTTATGCCAGTCTACCCCCTGCTGGCTATGTATCAGTATTAATTAGATTATCATATGGAACAAGCAGCTGATTTATTGGGAAGCTAGATTTATAGTGAAGAGTCAAGGTTAAAAAAAATGGCATAGAAGGTGTCTCAAAAAATACCTTTATAAGAACAGAGTTGTGATGCAATTAAATTATTTTGCACTTCGGAGGAGTATTCCTTATCACAAGCAGACTGGGAGAAGCAACTGGTTGGTGAAGCTGTTTGGGGTATGTTCATAATGTGTGCTTTCATCTAGGAAACTTCTTCACATGCTTCTGTTTTCATTTAGTAGGACACCTTTAGAATTTTGTAAGCCCACATTTTAACACAGAGCCCGTGCCAAGATAGGTGTTACATAGATGCACTAACAGCTAGCATAGGATTTTTGGTATTCTGTTATTATTACTATTACAACAACAGCAGCATAAGAACATAACTACACTGAATGCTTATAGTAAAATATGGTTTCTGCACATGAAAAGCTAACCTTTTCATTGGGATGTTTCTTAAGCTGAAAGCAAGACTCACTGGAACTAGTTAGATAAAATACTAATGCAGATTTCTTTTGCATATATTACATATTACTAGTCTTAAACATGTAGTTTATCCCATGACAAAGGTTGAAATGGTTCATTAGCTCTCCATTTTAGTGTCTAATAGAAGTGTAATCTGATACTGTGAAAATCAGTTGATTAAAGGAAGAATGAGCGTTACTTCTTGTTGCTTTCCGAGTTTCATACAGTTGATCAACATATTTTTTGTGGTGTGGCTCTCACTGGACATAGTTTCACAGGGAGGTGATAAAATCATACCTGGAGGTGTTTGAGAGGTGTCTGGATCTGGTGCTGTGTGATGGTTTAGTGGTTACAGTGGCAGTGCTGGGTGGACAGTTGGATGGAATGATCTTAGAGGTCTATTACAAACTTGATGTTTCTATGCTAATGTGCCTGCTTACCAGTGCTTAGAAGTAAAGGACTACCTTGTGTGTGCAGTTGGCTGTATATTCCTGCTCATACACCCAGTTACTATGGTTTTGTTGTTTTGGGTTTTTTTTTGCCAGAGTTAATTTGTATATATTGGACTTGTTATCTGCCATAACCATCCAGTTCATTTTCTTAATGCTGCCATCTGGGTGCTTTTATTTCATTCTTTGTTTGAAGTCACTTAATCTTGTCTACAAGTACACTTAATCTTGTCTACAAGCAGAACCCTGCATTTGTCTCTGAAATTGCAACTTTTCCTTTTTTCTTAGACCATTTCTGTCATTAGTTAAGATGATTCAGATTTCTAATCCTGTCCGGCAACATGTTTTCAGCCCCTCCTAGTAGTTTTTATTATTCCGTGTCTAAGAGATGTAATTACATTGAAGTACATTATATGTGATTACAAAGTCAGCAGCAAATTCATTTTGTTTAGGTTTGTTCTCTTCACATACTTAAAACATCTTTCATTATTGCATTTAATCAGAAGGGTTTAAATACTGATGCTAAAGTGAAAGCATTACATAAAGCTGTGGCCCCCAAGTATTTGAGACGTGTTGAAAAACCCAAACCTTGATCAACTTACATTTTCTCATTATTTTGTAATATTTAAAACCTAAATATAGAGTAAACTATAAACTAGTTAGGAGTATTACAGAAAGTATTACAGGAGTATTACAGGAGTTGTTCAGATTCTCTGTTAGTGTTATGTAGCTTGCTGTGTCTTTGAAACATAGAGATGAAGTATTTTGTTCTTTTGCAGCTACAAATTAAATTGATTGACTGTTCCAGGATTAACTGTTTTCACCAAGGGCAAGAAAGCTTCCAGAAAGGCATGTGAAGCCCAGCAGTGTTTGACTCTATATATGTCTGGACCTGTTAGAGCAAGTCCACAGTAGGTCTGCGAAGATGATCAGAGAGTTGGAGCGCCTCTCCTGTGACGACAGGCTGGGATTGTTCAGCCTGGAGAAGGCTCTGGGGAGGCTTCAGTACAGCCTTTCAGCACGTAAAGGGAGCTTAGAAAAAAGAGGGGGCGTGCCTTTTGACATGGGTAGATATTTTACATGGACAAGGGGGTACAGTTTTAGACCAGGGGAAATTTGAGTAGCTGTTGGAAAGAAATTTCTTTATTCTGGGGGTGGTGAGCTGCTGACACAGGTTGCCCAGAGAAGTTGTGGATGCCCCATCCCTGGAAATGTTCAAGGCCAGGTTGGATGGGGCCCTGAGCAGCCTGGTCTAGTGGAAGGTTCCCTGTCTGTGGCAGGGAGGTTGGCACTAGATGAGCTTTGAGGTCTCTCCGACCTAAGACATTCTGTGATAAACCTCTGGTGAAGGTGGGACAGTATTTGCACAGAAATCTTTGTCAGTTACCTGTATACAGCAGTAACATTGGCGATTTTACTGTCCTGTACAGGAACACTGGATAGTTTTTTGTGTGATCAAAGCATGTCCATGGAAAACTTGCAGCAGAACAGCTTTTTCTGCATTTTTAAGTATCCGAAATAGTGAGGTTTCTTACATCCCTTCCCTCCTTATTTTTGTGCTTTACTCCATCAGCTCCTTCAAAGAATGCTTTCAGTGGCAAAGCTCTTTTCTGGATCTGGCCAGAAAGTCATACTGAATGATACTTGGGAATGCCATCAGGTCCATCCTGTGTCTGGAGTCACACTCCAAACTGCTAACATTGCACCTTCTCGCACAACTGTGAGATTTGTTCATGACTGTACATCTGACTTTGCTCTTGTTCTGTGTGGTGCTTACACTAGGTCTAATTCCATTGCTTATACTGTCCAATTTCCTGACCCTCAGTATCATCCAATAAAGTTGTCTATCTTCTTGAAGTTTAACTGTCATCCTCTTTTTTGTCAGCTGTTGTAACATGGCGTAGTTTTTTGCTTGTTTTTAACCTATTCTTATTTGCAGACAATGTAACAAATTCTTTTTTTAAACTAGATGTTAGAGATGTGAACTCAGTGTAATAAATGAACATGATGAATTGTAACAACTTTATTCCTGTCTGTGCTTGCATATAGTACATGGAAAAGATGGACTGACACCTGTAAATGGGAAGCTGTCTATTTGCATAATCAAAAATATGTGGTACATTAAAGAGTTAGTTATTTTCCATGTGTGCAAATACATAGGGTTAAACAAGGGCTTTATGAAGTGTTGACAGATTGGTGTTTTTTGCCACTCTTGTACTGGTGCTGGAGAACAGACTTTCCAAGCAGTTGTCACTTGGATCTATCCTTTTGATGGTTAAAAGTAATAGATTTGGGGTTGTCTGGCTTGGGTTTTTTTTCAGTCACAGTTCATTTTAAGTTAAATGAGCTTCTCTGAAATAGGCTCTGCAGTTTCTATTTTTCTAGATGCCGTTTGCTAAATATGACATTATGTAAATCTGTATTTAAATTACATGCTTTATAGGTTATATTTTATGTTCCTGCAGGAGATCTGTATCGCAAAGCATAATGAAAAGATCCAGCAGCGTCACCAGAGTGAGGAGGAGTGCAAAATGCACCATACTGTTCAGCTGGTAAGTTAGAGTTTTCTGCTGTTGAGCTTAGCCTGTAATTAATAGCTTGCATTCCTCATTATACATTAATTAGGGGAGTGTTCAGAGTGATAGCTCTTTCAAAAGATGGTGTGTATACCTGACATTTGCACTATGGATTTCTGTGTCATGTTATGCTGGAAAGGGGGAGTATGTAGTTGGGTTAGGAGGACATGGGAACCAAGCAAGTAGAATGGTTCTTTATACTAGGTTGACAGTCTCAGTGATTTATGTTTATCATCATGTGCACACAGATGATTCTGAACATCTCTGAGGACCATGCCCAGTATACTGATAGAAGTGAGGAAATCACACATATTTGTTCTTGAATCTTAATAAGCTTGGTTGCTACTTTTCTTCTTTCTACTGAAGCAATTGGAATTATGTTGTATAAACTTGTGGTTCCAGGTGGATGCTCCACGATTTTTTTCATGGTCTTGTTGCAGAGAATAAGAGCCCAGCTGGTCTCTTATGCTGTACCTAATAGACTTACTGTAAAGAATATTCAAATTTTGGACTAGGTCTTGGGAGCTGATACATAGTATCAATATTTGATAAAGATCACTGACAAAGATGCATTGAAGTACAAGTCATTTTAATTCAGGCTTCAGTTAGATTAGTTGAAAGTGATTGTATTTCATCCTTATACATTTTTAACATTGATATATTTGTCCGGGAAGTCAGCTGCATAATTTATTTTATGGAAAGGCTACTTGTCAAAGGCAGTATGTGTTGGAATATTCTTTCAGGAATTAAAAAAATACGTATTTTTTATCAGTTCTTAAAATAAGGCAGAGGAAGTTACTTTGTGGACTGTAGCCCATTGTTCAGTCTTACAAATAAGACTTGACAAAGCCAAAGGACTTCCCTGTTTCTCAAGTACTGCAGAGCTTTATATTATGGAGTTGCCCACTTGAATGATACAAAGAACCTTACGCTAATTTTTTTTAGTGGGGTTTTTTGGTACAAATGTGACTGAAAAGTTCTAGCATTATGGTAAAATAGGTTTTAAACTACTGGTTTTTATTAAGAATTTTGAAAAGATAACTCTTACTTTCAGAAAGGGGAGTCCAAATTTGAAACCAAATAAGAATTGCAATTTTACTATTTTACTTAAAAGTGAAACAAAACCAAAAAAACAAGTCGCCCAAAGCAAACAAACAAAAAACCTTGAATTTAACACTGCTTCAGGAAAAGTTTGATCTGAATGCATATGTAATATTCAGGTACAGTGATAGAACTACTTTTTTTCCTTTTTTTATGCTTCTGTTCTAACTTCTTTCTCCATTGTTCTTATTTTCTTTTACCACATGCTTCTCCTCATCTTCACCTTTTTCTGTTTTCTGTCCTTACTATTTTTCAGACATGTTCTCATCTTTCTCTCTCTAATGCATCTATACTTCCTTCCAAATCACAGGAGTTGGCTTTTTATGAAGGACACCAGGCCACCAGCTGATTTATGAAAATGGCAGGCAGGCATTGCTTTTGTGGTGACTGAATAAGAGTAAAAGGTTCACAAAAGTGATCAGAATTTTTGATTATGGAGATAAGCTTTCAAAACTAATATTAAGTGCTGCGAGTCATCTTAAGAATTAAAGCTGCTTCTGCTCAGGGTTTTTGCTTCGTGGTCAGCTGTCGCATGACTTATCCTGATAGCTTCTGAACTTGCATGCAGTGAATTTCACCTTCTGGTAATTAGCTTCCATTTTCAGTAAATTTGATGAGGAGTTAATGTTTGCTTCAAAGATGTAGTAACTCTGCCGAAATTCCATAAGAAAGAATGATTAGTTAAAGGAGATGTATCCAAAAGTGTGTTTTCCATAAGGTGAAATCACTGTACAAGAAGAAACACAATTGTCCTAGGTGCGAGGAATTGCACTTTACCTAAGTGCAATTACATAAAATCAAGCTGGATTAAATAACAAAAGCTGGAGTAAATACAAACTTACATTTACTCTTGTAAATGTAAGTCTGAAAACATATACTTAATTTGATTGCTATTGGGTTATAAACTTCGTGATACTGAGTTCTGTGAATTTCTTGTACTTTGAAAATACTAATATGACTTGTTTAAAAGCGCAGCCTTGCACTTTGGGCTGTCATTTTGTTCTTGGAATGAGGGGGAAATGGATACTGCTTTGCTCTCTGGCTAATTTATGCAATTTTAATTGAAGGGGGCTTCTCTAAGTATAGCATTCTGTCACTTATTTCTCATCTCTCAAAGTAACAAGTCTTCCAAGTGCTCCTATTCAAGACTGAATTTTTTTTTGCTGAGTTTTGCATTTCTTTGAGAAAACCAGGAAATATATACTATTTTTTAACGGAAACCAAAGGCCAAGTTTTGAAGTTACATTTATTTGAGAAGTATCTTTTTAAGTAACTCTTCACATTTAGGACAAGAGTTTTTTCTAGTGAAGCCAAATAGACCACTGGATGTAATGTTTGCATGTTTTCTGTATATTTTCCCAGAAAAGAGATCAGCTGCAAGATGAAGAGGAGAGAAAAAGCTCCTGGGTTAGTCAGGAACGACAGAAAACCCTGGACAGACTTCGTACATTTAAGCAGGTAACAGACAAACAGTTGTTCTTTTCTGGCTTCCTTTCCCAAAGAAATTCTCGCTCATTCCAGTAATAGCATTCATTGTGCTATTAGTGATTTTCTTTCATTGTATCATTAATTGGTCTTTGGAACATTCACAACAAGATATGGCATTGGTGGTAACAGATTCCTCTAGCTTTTGCATTCCCAGTGCCATAATAAGTTTCTATTCACTCTTAACAGCTATACCTCATGACAAGACACTTGGCAAATGTTCCTGAGGAGTATAATCTAAACAGTACTTCCCACAAAGAGCCCTGTCATCTGACATGCCCCCCTTTTGCTGATAGCTAGAATACCTGCCCCTTCCTATTACGATGGAAGCATCAGAAAATGCATAGGAGGTGGAATGAAGGGGAAATAATAAGGAAAGGGCTGAAAGGGAAAGAAAACAGGGACTGTATTAATTGATGAAGACCTTTTGTTGAATACACTAAAAAAAACAAAGGTATGAGAAGTTTCTATGCTGAAAAGTTGTCTTCTTAGCAGTACACTCTTCATTTCTTTATTGTTTCTCTTGAATTCTGTCACTTGTGTAAATTGAAGCAAATTTACTTATTTTAACCAGCAACTGTCCATGAGCTGACTTTTTCTGTGAACATACTGATATTGTTACGTGCTATTGCTTTAGGCCCACCACAATTGTGCAAAAGGTATTAGGCCTGTCTTTCAGAAGCAGCTTGTTTTTTTGCTTTCAAAAAGCTATGCATTAAACTAATATGAAAAGACTGATAATGAGGCAGCAAATTTAAAAGTAAATAAGTCTGAAAATCTTTGATGTTCTCAAGATTCACATTTTAAAACAGTATGATTCACATACAAAGCCAGTGTATTAAGTCAGACTGGTCTGCACTTGCAGAGGGAGCCATCGATCCTTTTAAAAGCAAAAGGGAATTTTGAATTTTAGTTTCTAGCAAAAAAACAGTTTTGAATGTGCAGTCTGATTCTTAGTGAAATCCTAATGCTAACCCATGTATTTCCCTGACTAGACTAA
Organism: Rhabdornis inornatus; assembly: GCA_013397075.1. NCBI lineage: Eukaryota > Metazoa > Chordata > Aves > Passeriformes > Rhabdornithidae > Rhabdornis > Rhabdornis inornatus. The sequence continues at coordinate 123,154 of VWZS01001248.1, forward strand.
TCATATGTAAATTGTGGCTTAAATAAGAATAAAAACTAAGAATATTAATAGTTTTTTGCATAAAGCTGGGGGTATATTTGCTTTGGTTTTACATACAGAGCGAAATGAAAATTGTTTGTCAGAAATGACAGGTACGTAAAATCTGAAATAGTCCATTGCATGTGCTTATGTAATTGTCAATGCCTTATTCACTTTAGCGGTACCCTGGGCAAGTAATACTTAAATCAACCAGACTACGGCTGGCTCATGCAAGAAGAAAATGTGCAGCCAGCTCAGTGCCCTGTGTCGAGCAGCCTCAGTCTTTGCCAGCGACCGTACCAATCCAAGAGAAGAGTGAGGAGGTGGAATTGGAAAAAGAAGTTCAGCCTTTGCAAGTGCAGGAATCCACAAGCCTAAAACAACTTCAGGATGTCTCTTTGCCTCCTAATGGTCTTACCTCTGAACTGCCCCATGTTAGTACTTCTCCACTCACCAGTGATGAGCTTCAACCAGAGACTGCTACTGGAGCACAGCTTCCACTGCCTTTGCCCCCACCACCTCCGCCTCTGCCTCCACCTTTGCCCTCCAAGGAAGATGCCACCAAATCCTTAGAGAAAAGTGACAGCTTTGTTAAACGTCAGAGTGTGGAGAAGGGCGTCCAGCACTCTTCTGGTGTCCCACCAGCACATCTGTTCGATAGCAGTCAGCTAGTCAGTGCCAAGAAAAAGCTTAAGAAGACTGGTGATCTAGAGGGTTTACAGCGGAGGAGAGGTAATGCCTTAATTTCTGCATATTTAGTTTAAAATTTATTGTTACTAATTTAAAAATTGTAGTGCACATCAGTTCATCTTTTGAATTGCTCTGTAGGAAAGTGTATGTTGTGATTAATTTTATATTAATGGGAAAGTTCTTAAATCCTTTTTAGCTGAGAGATGCTGGCAATATCAGCAGCATCTACAGCTTTTATGACAGCGTGGCATACTTGTTCAGTGGGAAAACACTTGTGAAATTGAATCTATGCTGTACCATGTTAGACTAGATAGAAAATGGACCTAAGTGCTGGTGAAAAGAATATTTACGTATCTACTTACTGCCAGCCCTGCAAATATTCTATGTTTCACCTGAGGATGTAGTGTTCTATTTAATAACAGAATAACAAGAGTGTTTATGTAGTCCTATTGTTTATTTTACTGACTAGCATTTTATCTTGCGGTTTTTTATAAAGCACCTATAGTGTGTGCAGTTTTATATACATCATAATATGATAAATATAAATTCAAATCAATCATCCCTCTTACAAATACTGTTAATGTCTGCACCAGCACTCTACATGCTGCTCCATATCCCCTGAGATGTTCAAGTTTCTAAGTGACTTCAGAAATTTGTCTCTGTATGACAGACAGGGGCTTTACAGTCCTTCCTTCCTCCTTCAAATTGTGGAATCCTGTGTTCGTTTATATCTCTCTTTTCATTGGGTCTTTTCTGTCTAGGACTTCAGTGGGATGGACAAAGCCTATTCCTAAATGCAAAACAGGTTTTAAAAAGCATATTGTACAATGTACAAAAAAGAACTGGAGATGGATATGTATTGACTGAGAAGTACTGCACAAATTATGTGCTATTGTATGCGAGGTGTTTAAACTTTATTATACTGTATTATAATGCGTTCTCTGGGATGAAGATCCTGCCCACTCATGGCCCTTCAAAGAGCCAAAGCCGGATTTTTATTTTTGCAGAAAACTAGTTTCAAAATTAGTTATAAAGGAAGGTTTTTTCATAAAGAACTATCTCTGATGTTTTTGTTTTCATAAATTATAAAGGAAGACAATTTTAATAACTGTACTGGGACTAGATGCTAACAAATATGTGAACCCAGAGAAGCAGGAAAGTGCACTCTCTTGAGATTGACTGTAATGCTGATTCCCTTGCTGGCTTGTAAAAATAGTGGGTAAAATTAGCTTAAAAATGCAAGTGGTAAGAATGGATTGCACAGTCCAGTACCTACGACATGTACTTATTACCTGAGTTCTAAAGTAAAAAGAGATGATGCAGTAAATGCTTTTATTATGTTGAATTCCTTGCAGTTTATTTGATTTTCCTGGCTGCAAACAGAAAAGCCACATTGTTCAGAAAGTTTTACTTTCTAATTAAGAAGTCAGGTGGTTACAAAAAATTATCTGTATAAACCAGTTTTGATGTGGTAATAAGGACGATTATTTAAAGGCTAAAACAGTATTGGAGCTACCATTATACTTACAGTATGGGACTATCACATTAGTAGTATGCAGGTACTTTTTAGTCTGTAGGAAATAAAAATTAAGACTGATAAAATTAGTGAAAATAAACTGAAGGTCTTTTGATTTGCTGCAGTGAGTTCCCCAATGGATGAAGTGCTGGCTTCCTTGAAACGTGGCAGCTTTCACTTAAGAAAAGTTGAGCAGAGAAGTCTCCCTCCTTTTCCTGATGAAGATGATAGCAATAACATCTTGGCGCAGATCAGGAAAGGGGTGAAACTGAAGAAAGTACAGAAAGATGTTTTGAGAGAATCCTTTACAATTCTGCCTGATACTGACCCTCTGACAAGGAGCATCCACGAAGCATTGCGAAGGATTAAAGAAGCATCACCTGAGTCAGAGGATGAAGAGGAGAGTTTGCCTTGCACAGACTGGGAAAACTAACCTGTAATTAAGCTACATTTAAAGAAAATAGTTCTGCAACAGTTTTTTTCTATAATAGTAGCTGCTAAGCCTCAGGTTGTGCATTCTAGGAGACTAATAGGAATGTGACTAAACTGTCTGACATCCAGTATGGTAAAACATGCACATATGAATTGAATATCACTCACTTCACAAAGAATTTAAGGTTGATAATAAGGAAAACTTTTTTTAGACAGTATGTTAGCCTTTTACTGTTCCAGTACTTCTGTTGAATATTGACTGGACTTCTGAAGAAAAGCTCTATTTTATTTAGTAAATTTGAAGGGACAGTTCCCAGGTTACCAAAAAAGTTTTAAAAGTAGCACAATCACTCATGGATGCACCTTATACTTAACTTTCTGATTATTTCTAGCCTTGTAAAAATTGCCCATGTCTTATCATTTCAGACTGAGTAACTTGTAAGTGAAGGACAATTAGGTTTGAATGACAAAGACATTGAAATCTCATGGGTTACTCTGAGTGGCTGACTTCTTGGTGGCTTGGTTTCCAGTCTCTGAAATCTCTGACTTAATTGAATTTCCAGGCTATAAATAGTAAATATACAAATACAATTTATACTTCTGCTAGCCATATGAATTCTGTGAACTTGCATTAATACTAAGCTACAGTGCCTGAAAGTACAGATACCAGACTTCAGCAGATGAAATTAATAATTTCAGAACAAACCAAAAATTGGCAAGAAATCAGTTTTCAAAATAACTGCTGCATTAGTAGTACGAAGAGATCTGTGACTGCAGAAGCAGCATAGAACACTTCTCTGTGGTGGCTCTCTTCTGTTACTAACATGTGGGTGAACTTGAATATCAGTTAAGGTTCCCACTAAACCTAAAATTTGAGAAACCAGAGGTATGACAATCTGTAAAGAAATTAAAAATCTGTTTAGAAAGGTTGTTTAAACAGAATGGAAGACAAATATTTGTAATCCTTGCAACACAGTCAGCAGTAGAAAGAAGATAACATTTGTGAATGTTCACAATCCAGCATTTCTACCCTGGTTAGTTGTTACCATAGCTGGAGAGTGACTGTTGGTAAAGTGCTACAGCTGTTTAAAAACTGATTCTGACTTAGCACATCATCTGCTGAATGTTCTTGTGATTTTGAAATACTGTCTCAATCTGTTGCATTGGTATGGTATTTTCAAATTATATTTTAAGTTTTTGAAAAGGAAAATAAATGCTGCATTCAGTTCCTCATGAACTAATCACTGGCCACCTTAATAATTTCACACTGTTTAATTATGGCTTGCTCCTTCTATTCTCTACCAAATGTACTGCTAATTCTGGAGCTGAAACTCCAGGACTGGAGGTGTATTTAACTCTTGCTGAAACTCCAAGTGAAAATAATCTTGCTTTCATGTAGCTTCTTTCTATCCTTGCATACTGAAAACTCCCACTACCACAGCTCTTCACAAATCAAGTGACAGCTATAAGAAAAGACATGTCTTGGAGCTAATTAACTTGGCTTTCTTAGTGCAGTTATTCTAATTTCTAGATAACAGATCAAATTTAAACTT
>VWZS01001248.1:150184-163178 GCA_013397075.1 Rhabdornis inornatus
AGGTTGAACAGCCCCAACCTTCTCAGCCTGTCTTCACAGGGGAGGTGGTCCAATCCTCTTACCAGCTTCATGGCCTCCTCTGGACTCCTCCAGCAGGTCCATGTCCTTCCTGTGCTGGGACCCCAGAGCTGGATGCAGCACTGCAGGTGGGGTCTCAGCAGAGCAGAGGGGCAGAATCCCCTCCCTGCCCTGCTGCCCACACTGCTCTGGATGCAGCCCAGCACACGTTTGGCTCTCTGGGCTGTGAGCACACACTGCTGGTTCGTGTTGAATTTTCCACCTACCATCATCCCGAAGTTCTTCTCTGCAGGGCTGCTCTTAGTCACTTATACATAAATATACCAAAATGGAACTACTGACTTTATAAGGTAAAAATTTAATAAAAATGTACAATTTTCTAATCTTTCATCTCTTACTAGTCTAATAATTCTGCTTGCTAAGGATAGCTAATTCCTGGCTCACTGTTACTTTTCATATGATCTTACAATGAAATGACTGCATTTGCTACTGCTAGAACAATTTCCAACTCTCATTATAATGTCTCATTTTAGTCTGTAGCATAAATGTGTTTTCAGATGAAAACTTGTATTTTTAGCCTAAAGCCAGCAACAATTTTTGGAACAGGCAAGGTCAGGTGTACTCAATATACTCTTCAAACACTGTTCAAAGTAATAACATACTTTGTAAAAACAAGTTGACATAAGAATGGGGAAAAATGAATAAACTCATTTTGATCTTTAGTGGTTTATTCTGTAGGTTAAAATTTGATTCATAGAGGTTCCAATTTATATAATGCATTTCAAAGAATACCTGCCTAGTGATTTTTAAGTTGTGGCTGTGATCTAATGGGGCTTGCTTTCAGCATGCTAAGCCACAGAACAGAGACGATCCCCTTTCAGCACCTTAGGGCTGGAGCTATCTAATGCCTGAGTTTCCAGTTCTTTCAAAACTCTGAAGGCTGAACCCAGAGTGCAATCCACCTAAACTTTTGGTCAGCCTCATTCCAGAGGCAAGTGTGACAAGGAATGTGCTGGCTGGTCAGCACAGCCACAGACAGGCAAGAGGTCAGATGGAGCAAGAGAAGATATAATGAGAGAACATCAGTTCCAGCAGCCTCAGGTATCTGGCATTACACACAGTAAGAAACAGCAGCTAAAACCCAAAAAAAGCACAATGTTTCTAAATAATTCCAAGAAAATGTAGAAAGAGTGTTTTTAAAACCTACAAAGAGCACTTTAATCCTTACTTTCTCAGGGCATGTTTAAAAGCTGAACACAAACTCATCCCAGGCTGATGATACACAGACAGATAGTTTCAGTGCCATGCGGAAACTATGGGAAGACATTGCTGTGAAAATGAGACAAGAACTGTCCAGGATATGTATAAATGAAGGATGTTTGCTAACCTGAGATACTTTGTGGACTCGTAAAAGCAATCTGGATCTGTTTTCTCAGATAAAAATAGCAATTTACAGCAGGTAGAAATTTTGATACAAATTCCTAAGGGTCATCCCAACCCAGCACTTTCAGGGCAGTCTAACTTACACATTCATCTGGCATATTCAGTGAATACAGCACAAGTTGCACATGTGAACTGCTCATTTGCCAATAATTTTCCCTTTTCTCTAAATTAAGATGATGCGCTATAGCTCACCTGTAACTTCTGGGTCAGAGAATCCCTCTGTGCCTGGAGCTCTCTGGCATTTTCAATTTCTTGTTTCAATCCTTCTATTTCCTAAGGGAGAAGAAACAACCTTGCTAGCAATGTGTTACTGGGCTTGGCCTCAGTGCTGCTAATCTGGCTGCTGCTTCCTCGTCTGAGAAAGTCATTGCAATAATACCAAAACTGGCTGTGGGCTACTGCCCATCAGAGAACACGAACTGCAAGCCCTGCTCCCAACATTTCTGAATCACAGTCCCAAACCAGCCACTCCATTGTGAATGAACAATAGACATAAGCATTTTCTTTTGTAAAAGCACAAGTTTTCTCTGCCCCTCAAAGAGACACGAAGTAATTCTTGCCCAAAAAATTATGGTCCCTTGTAATAAAAAAAAAATTATACCTTAAATTCTATTAGAATCTACCCTTCTCCATTTTTTCAAGAAAAAAATCCAATTTTCAAATGTAAACTGCTTATTATGTCACCAGTAGCAAGGCCGAACATCAAAAAAAAAAGCTGCCTGTTTTGATCAATTTCTGTAAAAAGAGAATCTAAAAGAAACGGCATCTTTAATTTAGCAATTAGAAAATAATAAGGTATAAAAATAAGAAATATATATGAACCAATGAACAGAAGAGAAACCTGTTCTTATCTTAATTTCAGGAGACGAGACCAGAAACCATTAACAAAACTAAAAGGCATCAAACTTAAAACTATTAAGTACTCTTGTCCAGATGGGCATATTCACCTCCTAGAACTCCTTTTAGCAAGATTTCTTTGCAGTCAATAGCTCAGCATAATTCAAAAGTGAATGGGCAACAAAATGGGAAACATTACCAAGCTGAGCCTAATCTATTAAATATGAGGGAGTTTGGAAAAGGCTTTGTTCCATTTTGAGAGGATATTCCGTAATGACTGTGCCTCTCCTGCTTCCTCCTTGGAAATACCTCACAGCACTGAGGGAAGCTTGGCAAGACACACTGCCCCTCCAAGCACACATGCCAATGCCCACAGTTTCTTACACAGGGCAAGTAATTTTTCCTATGCAGCTCCTTCCATGTCCTTTTTCCATCCATAAAGGGGTGATCCTTGATCCTTCTGTGGCACAGATATATTTTCCTCTAGGACCTATGCCAATGTAGGTGTTACTGCAATTTATTTACTTGCTGCTGGTCCAGGCCAAGGCACAAGGCACAATAAATACCAAGTTTCAGGCTGGGGCTTGGCATGTGTTTAAGGAAATTGCTGATCTTATGGACCATAAAGGTCAGCTCTATTAACAGAGCCTGAAAAATAGACTGGCTGGACAAAGGCATTGATCTATTACTTGTTTCAAACCCTATTCTCAATAAAAAAAGACAGAATGCCTACAACAGTCTCTTTTCTTAGGGAATCTGGACTGCATCAGTGTGATGATTGCCCTGCGGAAACCACTTATGACTTAATTTTGCAAACAGAAATGTTTGGTGAAAGCAAACAGGAAAACATGATACTTTTTTTGTTGTTATGCAGATACCCAGCTATATATTGGACTGATGTAACTATATAAATGAAAAATACTAACACTTTGAAAGAAGCTGAAGAAGAATTTACTTTGCAACATTTATAGCAAATAATTCAGTATCTAGAAGCCATCACAAGCTTAATATTGAAAGGTTTTAGAAATTACGTAATAGAAAAGCCAAAAATAAATGTTAGCAGGTACCTCTTCTTTTTTCTTCAGTGTAGACTCTAATTCCTGTATTGTCTGGTTTAATTCTGTTTTATGCATGTGGACTGCATTGGCTTGACTGCTCACACACTCTAGCTCAGTCACCTGTTGAAGTAAGTAGAAGAAACACATACAGAATTAATTTTAACATATTCAAGGTACTATTACTTCTTTGCATCAATAGCTGCCTTTGAAGTACACCCTAACTTCTGGATGACTTCTGTTGATTAAAATGGCGAAAGCATTCTTACAAAGTTAGCACAATATTCCATAATATGTTGTTATGTAAGTGGTTGCTGTGAATTCCTGGAAAAAAAAATAATTTGCTATAGGCTGAAAATAACACTAATTAAAACTTATACTAATTATTGTAAGTTTTAAGAAAGTTCTGAATTACCACTTCAAACACAGTAATGGCTTGATGACTAAACACAGATCTGTCTGTCCAACTAACCTCTCCATCTGACATGTTTTAATGTTCTACCACCTTACTAAGCCACAATGTTCACACACTTCCTAGAAAGCCAATTAACATTTCACAGCATCACTTTCTGACTCCACATCAACAGAGTAATAGCAGACACTCAGCCACTAAAGCACAGCTGCCAACTTCTAACTTTCCCTAGTAATGGAGCTAATCTCTCAGGCACAAAGGCAACAGTTAATACCACAATTTGGATTTGCTCAGCTCCCCTTTCATTAGTAGACAGCAAGCATGCTCCATATGCCCTCGGATACCTGGCAGTGGTATACACTTTCGTTTTATCTTATAATTAAAGGCATGCTAATATTCTCCCACTCAGATAAACAGTTTCAAAACACAGCTTCTGCATGAAAGAAACAAAATCCATGCAGCTAGAGGCTATGCAGAACAGTCCCTTTTCATGTACGTCTCACTTTACAGGTCAGAGAATTAGAAACTCTCACACTCCATGTCTGCCTGGATGTGTGCACTAAAGCATTTCTGTTTAATAACTAAAACCTCATAACAAATTTTTCTCCAGAAGTTATGAGCCTGCCAATCCTAATACATAGTTTTCAACAGAGCTGCACCACATACCTACAAATCTGGCCCAGAAACTCCTTTGAACAAAGTGCTAATTAATTCTGCAGCAAAAACCTTTAACACTGAATTTAACATTCTTGGAGAGGTAGTCATTAGACAGAGGGCAGACATTTTCCAAGACAATTTTATTTCTTAGGTAAAATAATATCTCAGGGAATCAAGGTTGCTGCTCTCCAGCACCAATGTCCCCTAGCTAATAATACTGTGATACCAGTAATTTCAGACTCTGAATTACTTGTAGGCTCAAAAGGTAGATTACTGAATCTAGTCCAAGGGAAGTCAAGATGAAATACAAGGACATTAAAACAACTTTTCCTTTCTGAATTGCAGGCCACAAACCTCTCCTCTGCAATAACCATGATGAATCTAGGTTCTTCTGCTGGAAAGCTATTGGTTAGACATTTTTGCATGAGGTTTATAACGGAGAGAACTGAGACTAGAACAAATTCTTGGCAGGGGGTAAAGGGAATGAGGGAATGTGATATAACTTGGTAATGCAACATGCCCGGTCCACCCCAAAGAACTTTCTTATTTGCTGGTATTGTTCCAAAAGGAATACCAGTGCTCATGACAAAAAGGAATAATAATTTGCTTAGTTTTATATGCCATTGAGCACTACAACTGAAGTCTTAGATTATTTTCCCAATTACACATATACATCTGTATTTATATTTTTATAATACTGTTACAGTGTTCACCACTGCAATTACACAAACAAGAATTAGAACACATCGATGAGGACAAACCTATGTCTGCACAGTGTCTAACCTAGCATCTAAAGAGAGCAAGAATCAGAAGGCACAGAGCAATTTAGGCTGGAAAGGGACAGGTGGTCATCCAGTCAAGGCCTCCTGCTCTAAACAGAGCCTCCTGCTCAAAATAGGGAGAATTTTGAGGTCACATTTGCTTGCTCACGGTCTTCAAGAATCCTTCACTATGAAACAGAACTGTGACAATTCTGACATTGCGGGTTTATGAAGAGCTCTAGCTCTCTCCTAAGTTTTGCTGGAACTGTAAAACTTATTCATGCCTTTCACCTTCAGCCCTTCTGATGTTCAAGTTCTCAAAAATTTCCAAGCTTTCCTGCTGAGATGTTGAATAGTAACTTACAAGAAGACAATCCCTCTTTTAAAGCTGTTGCACTCAGCAAGACCCAGTGGCTGCTAGCAAGCACCAGCACAGAATGCTCACTTACACAAAACTTCAGCTGGAGAGACAAAAGTAAGCCCAGTCCGCAAACTACCTCTGTCCTAAAACCTCATGCCTTGAAGCAAGCCTGCAGAGGTCTCTCATCCTGTGACTAAGGAAGCACTTGGACTCCCACTGTTCTCCATATGGTTTCCTCTTGGCTGGTACACACAGAGACAATGTATGTATTGGTGCAAGCTTGGAATCCAAGGGGCTGATGAATTCCGCTGTTGGATGAAATGTTACTGTTCTAGGTTGCATCTATTATTGCTCGTTAAAAACACCTCCTGCAGCACCCCTGCCAGGTGCACAGCTCATGTGGATACTCCCAAGTACACTCTGGTCCATACTAACTCAACACACAAATTGCTTAAGCAAACATAGATGATTGTTCTTAAGCAGAACAGGCAGTGCTCCCACAAACCTTCTTGCCAACAGAGGCAACTGTTCTCAGAAGGACAATTAATTACCAGCACTAAAAGGCCTGTGATGTCTTACTCCAGTCCAGCTTTTGTCTGGGCAAACATCCATCTCTTACTGATTATGCAAGAAAATAATGTTCAACTGTTTTGTTTACAATTACTGTTGATTGAAAACTCAGTAAGTTGGGAAGAAACAGAACAAACTCAATTAAAAATCTGGGTTACTTTGATCAGTTTTATTTCAATGTCCATTCCTACAGAGATCTGAAAAGACGTCAAATATCTCCATGTTTTTATCTTCTTGAAGTACCTATAAAGAAGAAAAACATTTATGACCCTTTCGAAAAGATCTGCAGAGTACGATGGGCTGGAAAATTACATGATATAAAGAATATGCAATTGAAAACAGAAGAAAGAAAAGATAAAGCTCTAGGCAAAAACCTGGATTGCATTTACTTGTTCTGTTTCTCGTTTCAAATTGCATTTAATTTTCTCATGACAAGTGGTCCAAAAATCATTACAAGCAACTGTTTATGCATTATGCACAGAAGGGGGCATAAAAAGAAGTGCTTTAGTCTGACCCTCCCAAAGGCCATTATCAGGGACACATTCTCATTCAGTGTTTCAGGTCTAAAAGCAAGGCTCAATCAATCCTTCAAACCCTTGCACAGCAGTATTGAGCAATGTACCTGTGATTACAGCTAATTTTGAATACAGAATTCAGACTGAAAGAACAGTCTTTGAACAGTAACTGACTGAACAAGGTCCTGCTATTATGCTACCATAAGACTGCACTGACTTGCATATCTGAAAATGTCAATAACTCAGGCTTCGTATTTGAGACTACAAAAGAAAAAAGGTACTGTTCTTAGCCTCTGTTTCTTTATTTTGAATTTATCATCCAGGTAAGGATTGCATGTAAAGAAAATATTCTGAAAAGGCTTTTAGTGACTATTCAGTGTGCAAACTCTTCTAGCATGTGGATAGCATTATACTTAACTTCCTCCTTCATTGTGAAATACATCAGCTGAAGTAGGACAGCAAGGCAACTTCTGGTAGAATCTAGACCCTCCTAGCAGAGGCCATTCTAGAGAATTTTCTGGAAATTTTAGTCTAGGTCCAAGAACCTATAAATGCAGGAGGATTCCAGGAAGATGTTTTCACTGCAGCAGGGAGGTAGCACGCTGGGCTGCTGGGAAGACTGGAGGAGTGAGGCTTCAGGCCATATAACACAAGAAGTAACAGCCTTGGTGTGAGCTTAAGACAGTGACTGCCCAAAGCTCCAGAAAACTGAAAAGACTCTCAAGAAAATCCTGACCACAGAAAATTACCTTGCAAGCGGAGACTTCAGGCAGACAGAAGCAAAGAAGTAGAATGACACAAATATTTTGAGTGGTGACCTGCCCCAAGCAATTATTGACTGAGTGATTCTGTGCTGTGTTTGCTCCGGCTGGATTATTTTTTTCAAACCACCTTCTTGAGACAAATTGTACAATTCAGTACAACAGATAATTAAATTCCTTTTTAACTACATACAGAAATTATTCCAACTTCTACAGAAAGGCAAAGCAAGACAGATTAGAACACAGAATCCATCTAGAACACAGAATCCATCTAGAACACAGAATCCATCGCATGACTGTAGAATAATTCAGGTTGGAGAAGACTGTTAAGATCATTGAGTTCAACAGTTAACCCAGCACTGCCAATTCCACCACTAAGCCACATCGCCAAGTACCACATCTACATGTCTCTCAAATACCTCCAAGGATAGTGACTACACCACTTCCTGGACAGCCTGTTCCAATGCTTGACAACCCTCTCTGTGAAGAATTTTTCCTACTAACTAAACTAAAACTGGTGCAACTCAAGGCCATTTCCTCTGGTCTTCTTGCTTGTTGCTTGGGTGTAGAGACCAACCCCCACCTACAATCTCCTTTCAGGCAGTTGTAGAGAATGATAAAGTCCCTCAGTCTCATTTTCTCCAGGCTAAACACCCCCAGCTCCCTCAGTTGCTCCTCACAGGACTTGTACTCCAGACGCTTCCCCCACTCCTTTGGCCTTCTCTGGACTCACTCCAGCACCAGAATGACCTTCCTGAACTCAGGGGCCCAAAACTAAACACAGGATTTGTCGTGTGGCCTCAGCAGTGCCGAGGACAGGAGGACAATCCCTGCCCTGCTCCTGCTGGCCACACTAGTGCTGATCCAGGCCAGGATGCCATCAGCCTTCTTGGCCACCTGGGCACACCCTGGCTCATGTTCAGCTGCTGTCACCAGCACCCCCAGGTCCTTTCCAGCCACTCTGTCCCAGCCTGTGGCACTGCCTGGGGTTGTTGTGACCCAAGGGCAGGACCCAGCACTGGGCCTTGTTGAACCTCACACCATTGGCCTCAGCCATGATCCAGCCTGCCCAGATCCCTCTGCAGAGCCTTCCTGCCCTCCAGCAGATCAATAACCCACCCAGCTTGGTGTCACCTGCACACAGGCTGAGGCTGCACTCCATGAGATCATCAATGAAGATACTAAACAGAACTGGCCTCAGTTTTGAGCCCAGTTCTGTTCTGCTGGGGAACAGCACCTGTGGCCACCAGCTGGATGTAACTCCACTCACCATCACTCTCTGGGCCCCGCCATCCAGACAGTTTTTTACCCATATTAGCAACATATATTCACTGTGGCCATAATCTATTTTTTGTACCTGACACTGCTAACTTGTTGTGTCTACAATGTATTTTTCTCCCTTTTATTTACTGGATGTAAATAGTAGATGGAATATCCAAGATATACTAGCCCAAGCTACAGTGCAGAACACACAGAGAGCTCACGTGCAAGACTGAATTTAGGTATTAATTATGTATTTTTAGCTGATTAAGTTACATCCCTAAAAGGATTGTAACTATGACTGTGATGGTATAGTTGCATCAATAATTGAAGATGAACTTCCCACAAAGAAAAAAGAGCCCTTTGCTTTCCATGAGGACAGAAACTCTATTTCATGGGTCAGCAAAACTGTGGATAACTGCAAAAAGTTTCAAATAATTTATACAGAGAAAACTTCTCACTTCTTAATGGTAAACAGTACTAAGAAGCACAGCAGCATGCAACAATCTAATCATAAAAATTACTCCAGTGTAGCTTTCAAGAATAAAAAATTCTGGAAAGATTTTTGGTGCTAAGAAATGTGAAAATGCAGAAAACAAAGAGAATTGCTTTTCAAGGAGGATTCTGAAGGAACAAAAAGTACACAATGGTATCATTCATATAAATCACTTCTGACAGGAAATTAATTATTGTAGTTTTCCAAGATTTACCCATAGATAAATTAATAACCTGGGGGAGAATGTTGTGCACTAACAGCAATTTATTACATTTTTTAACAGAGAAAACAGTTCAAAGATTTTGCTGAAAATAACACATTTCTATCTGTGGGCAGTGATGCCTTAAGCCATGGAAATACCAAAATGTTTTCCACAGTTACTCATTTCTGTACAGATGAAATAGGAATGACCTCTCATCTTTTTGTGAAGAAAGCAATGAAACTGTAGTAGGAATCTTTGAAAATATAATAAGTTTACCAGAATTGATGATTTGACTTTCAGCTCTGCATTATTATTCACAATTGATAAGGTATACTAAATTTGAAGCACATTCCTTTCCCTACAATCTAATTAGCAAATGCATTTTCCAGTCACTTGGACATTTCATGAAACACATGCAATGACAAACACTGTACAGATATCATCCTTCAGTCCTGAGGATCTAAATCCAGTCCTTTTCTTAGTCTCCTTCAGAGTTTTGGAATTATAGGATGTATTTAATTCTGTAAGCTTTAACTATGTAAACATCCTGTCGCATGCCTCCACAAAGCATGCATTTTATAACTTGCAGATAAATGTATCGTAACACTTTTCTCAGGATTTTCTAGAAATAAGAAGATGGGGATGAGAGAGCACTTCTGTGAAAAATTATTTTATTAGCCGGAGTAAGAGTAGCTTAGTTGGTGGTTTGTTGGGATTTTTTTTTTTCCAAATTAAAATCTTATTTATGACACATTCAATGAAAGTGAATTCCCAAGAAAAAAAAGAAAAAGAATCCTAACAAAACAGTCTTGGGCCCTAAATGTAAATCTTCTCTAAGAACAAATTAAGGCAAACTGAAGAAGACCAAAAATACTTCCATCCACCATAAACTTTTAAAAAAAGGAAAATTCACATTTTGATTCAAGGAACATAACCTGATACAGCTGCTCTGTCTGAAAAGAGACTACCTTTTTAGCAAAGTGTAATTATCACCAAGGGTTGAACATTTGTAAATGCTAGGTGGATTATCTGTATTACGAATCATGGACGCATAGGGAGATTAAAATAACTGCTGGGTTTCAGAATTCTTCTCCTAAGAAATGCTCTGACAATGTAAAGGCTGACAACACATGCCGTTTCAAAAATAAAAAAGCACTTATGATACCTGAAATGGATATTCTAGGGACAAAAATGTACATCTGAGAAAAAATCCCCAACATATTGTCTGAAATAAAATGCTTGTATTTTTTTCCTTTGATATCCCCTAATGCCATGCAAAAAAGTGGTCATCTATTTTCATTGGAAACAAGAAGTACAAAGCTGCTGTCTAACCACGTGCTAATTACAGTATCTTAAGGAGAAGATTACATTTAGTTAACTTTTTTCTTTCAATCAATCAAACCTAATTTATTCAAAATTTATTCAAAGCTAAATTTGAATTGTTCAGTAGGAGGGACACAGTCTTGAAGGGAGAATAACAAGAGATAGGCATCACATAAAAAAGGTGAATTACCAATAATTTTTTGGATCATAACTCCATTCATAAATTTCTTGTTAGCATGGTTTCTGTCACCTTCCTTCATATTTCCATTCTTAGAGAATGTTCTTCCTTGGGCATACGAAGCCAAACAGTTCTCTACAGTAACAACAGAGCTGCTTCAACAACAAGACTTCTTAGCAAATATGAAGTCCATGGTATGAGCTCCAATTCAGAAGACAATTTCATCACATCACATATGCATGTTCAAAAGTTAGTTTTGGCTATTCAAATATTAATGCAGCTCATGGAAATGTGGAGGTGACTTCTAAAGCATCTGCAAAGATTTTCTATAGATAATCCTAACAGATGGTTTATACAGCACTCCACACTTCTTGTGAACTTTCCCAACACCTTTTACAGACTGTTATTTTCTTTAAGTGACACAGAAACTGTCCAATAAAATGATTTATTTTGGTATGTTCATGAAATTTTTTAATATACATTTTAAGATTTCTTTTAACAGTAGGAAAATCATGGTCCATTATTTGCCAGGTGGTTTTAATAACTACATAAGATATCTCACACTTATTTCATTCATTAAATGAAAGAAACAGAATACAATAGCCTAATTTTGTCTTATTTTCTGGGAAATTATTTTAAAATAACAAGCTAGAATTCAAGAGTTTACCTCTCTGTTGTCTCATGAATACCCAGGAACTTGAACACTTCCCTTCATCTCTTTTTATCTTGGGCTTCTTTTCCTGAAGATGAATGATCTTCAAGGACTGCAGCTGTTATTATTATGCACTGGTGTTATTACCTTGTGCTATTGCCCAGTGTCATAGGATTATTTACTTCAGTAGATAGCATGCATGAAAAAAATTAATCGTTTTCATTTTTAACATGGCAAAGACAGAACTTTGGGTTACTTTCCATAATTTATATCATCATTCAATCCTTTCCTCTTTGTGGTATCAGGATTAATGTTAGGGCCCATGCTATCCTATTTGTCTGAAGTAGTTTACTTCAGGGTTTTTCTTTCTGTTTACTGAGCTAGTCTAAAGTCATGAATCCCTTTTGATATCAAAAAGCTATGCAAGGTGTGTAGGAGTGCTCACCAGTCCCATTTAAGGGAAATTTTTTGTCGTTTCTGAGCAGATTAGAGAAGGCTGAGAGCTCCAAATTAAGCTCGTGATGGGGCAGGAAAAATCCGGACACCCATTTTTTGAAAAATAAACAGGCAAAACAGCAAAATACTGTGTTTCTGAATTAAGCTTACAATGCATCAGGAGAAAGCACAAAACTTTAATTTACTGTGAATGTTTCACTCATCCACACTGAATGTGTATTGTTTTATCTCAGCTCTAGGCATTATTAAGGCAGAGAACACACGGAAAAAGGAAGATAAAGGCCTAAGAAAAAGCAAACAAATGTAGGTGAACACAAAAAACCTGAACTGATAATGAGTAACCCTTATAGTTACTCAGAGATGGCAAAAATTTAAATGAAATTATTTTTAAAATGCAATCAAAATCAGAGAAAGAGAAGCGACCTTAGTTTCCTTAAGAGTGGGACATTTACTCTTCATGCTTTTGTCTCTACAAGAGTTGCTAGAAAAAAAAGATGACCTGTCTTAGACTCTGAGAGTGAAATTGTCGATGGGTAAACATTGCTAAAATCATTGGAGGGCTTTTGCCCATCAGAGCAAACTGCAAAGAAGCAGCTGTTCATCTATGACGACCAAAGCCCACCCCTCCCCAAATAATACACCTACTAACTTTAATTTGGATTGTGACTGGAACTTGAGATAAGATAAAGGGGGTGCTATTGTCCAATCAACCCAGGCCTGGGGAGAAGAATGTATCCACAAGCAATACTGGAAGAGAGACTGGAATGCTAAAGTTTCAAACATTCAGGGGCCAACCTGCTGATGTGCAAAGTACCCACCCAGGTGCAGAGGGCTACATGTGCCTGAAGGGGCTCATCTCTGCTGATGGGCCATAATGGGCCATATTGGACTAAACTGCACTGCCATAATAGGCNTGTATATATATACACACTATGACTATACACACTATGACAATATGACTGTGACATATGACTATATGACTATTCAGTGTGGTTTCACTCTAATCTACCCCAAGGGATTTATTAACAAGAACATGG
>VWZS01001248.1:163369-184623 GCA_013397075.1 Rhabdornis inornatus
ATAGGCAGCTGCAACGACTTAGATCATCAAAGACCCCTGAAGTATCCCACCGAGTCAGAGTGAACCTGAACACTTAAAATTCATGAAATCATTTGAGTTTTGTGGACTTTCCCCATACCCGATGGACCAACATCTTCAAGCAACAGACATCAAAGTTGTACCAAGTCTCATTTCTGGATCCAACAATGGGAGTTGACTATAAATTTTTCTATGTTTGCCCTTTTTTCCTCTTTCTTTTCCTTACACATTTTAGGTGCTATTTTTATACTTTTGTATTGCTATGTTACTGCAGATAATAACAACTAAAATGGCTACATNTTTCCATCAACTGCTGCTACATGATTATACTGAAGAGATAAACTGCACAGAAAGATAGCACAAGACAGGGACTAAACACTGTTTGCTACCACATGTGCTCTAACCAACAGTCTCTAGATCTGCAATTTCAACAGCACATTTTTGATCTGTGTAAGAAAGAAGCATCTGACTTGCAGTTTCTTTTTGAAGTGAGGTACTGATTAATCTCGAAAGATCAGTCTCCAGCATGCAGTTTAGAAGCGTTTTTGTATTGCACTGCACTGTACTGTAACAGATTGAGATAGAATTTTTTTTTAACATTATATGCATTTTTTTGCCTACAGAATTCAACTCATTGGGCTAGCCAAGTCTACATTTTTATAAAAGAAAATCCAGCAGAGGGCAGTACTCCCAATCAACTACCCTATTGTAATTTACTGGCATTCCCAGTGAGAGTTAGGCACAGTGTTCCTATATTCTTTGTGAGATACCAACAAGTCTTGATGCCACAGGTTACAGAACCATCTTATAAAGGCATGTAAATAATGATAAAAAGAGTATAGTATAGATAATACCCTGTTACAGATTTTGTGTTTCCTCAGAAATATGAATAACTGCAGGAAATTTGCTGAGAAAAAGTTATGAAAAATCATCAGCTATTAATGAATGTAGCCTGAAAGACTCAATTACTACTGTTAAATGTAGTATCATATAAAAGTAAAATGAAATGCTAAAAACTCCTATATTCATTAATTTTATTTTCATTAATTTTATTTTCCAATAACAGACTTTAAATAAGATTTGACCAAGAGTGGGAATAACACACACAAAAAAAAAAGGGATCTTTGTCTTGTCTGCTTGAGTCTCCCAAGGCAAACACAGCTGCTGTTGTTGTGCATTACTTTTCTTTCTTAGATAATGATTTTATTGTCTCAGCTTTGCAACACAAGCTGCACATTTTTTTAGGAAGAATGCTACCTATTATGTCCACATTTTAGCAATGAGTTCTTCACTGTAAAGCCTATCTAGTGTTCAAATTCACCTGAACATTCACACTGTAGTAACTTTAATACAAGGCTGTAATTTAAATAATTTTATCGACAGTGGCTGTTATCATCTATTCACAAACCTTGAGCACAGGCTACAGCTCCCGTTTTTCCAAATGAGAAGCTTAAATGAGATGACAGACAAAGTAGCAGTCTCCCTCTGTACAAACACACATGACAAGCTTCTGCTTGACTGGAACATTTCTGAAGCAAAATTTTGTCAGCAACTGCCAATTTCTTGAACTGAAAGAAAAAGCACTTTGCAAAAAGCACCAGTCTTAATTACGTTTCATGCGCTTTGTCCAGTCAGCTATGGCACATACAGTTACAGTCTGTTGGAAGTTGTTGTTTTTTCCTATCATACCCTTTGCCTGGGACTTCAGGAGTGTTGTCTGCAAGTCAGTCTAGGTGTAGGACATCCTCAATAATCTGCCATTTCCCGAGGTTTCTTAAACTGCAGGGTACTCTTGTTTCTCTTTCATGCAGGTTAGGTGTAGCCCACTGGATTTTTCACACTTCAGATGAATACAGGATTATTCTCAGGACTAACTAAACAGTCTCCAGTTAGACAAGTCCAGCACAGGACTGAAAGATGGATTTTGTAAGATTTAGCTCACTGTAATTATCGTATCTTATTTCCTATAGGTGAGTACGGCACAGAAAACCAAATTGAGAGGTCTGCAATATTCACCCTTATTTTTCAACATATTCATGAAAGCTGTTTTCATGCATAAAATTGCAATGGTTTAGTTTGTGGTTTTTGCATTTTTTTCTCAAATGAGTATCACAGAATAATAGAGTGGACTGAGTTAGAATGGACTTTAAAGATATCTCGTTCCAACCTCCCCTGCCATGGGCAGGGACATCTTTCACTAGACCAGGTTGTTCAAAGCCCCATCCAACCTGGCCTTGGACACTTCCAGGGATGGGGCATCCACAACTTCTCAGGGCAATCTTCCTGTGCCTCACCACCCTCACGGTAAAGAATTTCTTCCTAATGTCTAATCTAAATCTACCACCTTTCTGTTTGAAGCCATTCCCCCTCATCCTATCGTTACACGCCCTTGTAAATACTACCACTCCAGTGCTACGTACACCTCCATTTTTTTCTGAGCTAACCTTTATAAACAAAAGTGATAAAGCTTCATCAAATACATCTTTCCTTCACACGTTAGTCGTGCCTTCACTTTGCAGAGAAATGTGCCCTAAGCTATGACGAATTCATACAAAGATTGATAGACTATACAATATAGAGAGTTACATGTGAAAGGAGAAGCAAAATAAGACATTCAATACTTGTTTTCATAACTTAGACTTCAACCTTGCATGTTACATTCCTTCCTCAAACATTGTCCTTCCTTCCCCCATTATGAACTTCTGGTTTGCTGAATGACCTCTGTAAAACTTGCCATGAAGACAACAGGACCCCGTCCCTTCTGTATGAAAATAGGTGCAGATGTCTACTTGCATAGAGTGACCTTGGTTTTCAGTTGTGTTTGTGCTGTTTAGAGTCCTTCATGCGCAAGGAGAAGAGTAAGCCGTTCATCTGTGTTATAGGAGGGCATTACAATAAGGTTTCTTGAACGTACAGATTTGATTCTGAGTGCTTAAATGCAGAAGGGACTGGACTTCAGTCTATGGAGAATGTAATGAAACACATGTGATGGCATCAAATAAAGAGTTAAAGCTGCCAAACATGACATAAAGTTTGATAACTTCTTGTGACAATAACCTTTGCAGAAAAAGAAGTCCTACAAAGCAAATAGTTTCCAGCTGGAGGAAATGCTTTTAAGGAAATCATCAAATTCTGTCTCAAAGATTAACCTGAAGCTGCAACAGTAAACTTGTGTTACTTGAAAATGAGTGAATACAGTCACTAGTACTTCCACCTCAAGGATTCTGGCCATTTGCCTTAACTTACTCGCTTATGAAGACGTTCTGCTTCCTCCTGATATGCAGCAAGTTGCTGTTTCCATTGTTTCACATTGGCAGTGGACTCCAGCAGGGCTGCTGTGAGCTTAGCATTATTACCCTTGAGTGTGGCCAGTTCTGCCTCCCAATGTTTGCTGATTGTCGAACTGCACAGACAGAATGAGAATGGTCAGAACTCCCTAATCTCTTCCTTTATGCTTTTTAAATGTGTTACAATTTTTGAAAAAATATCCAGCAAAAAGAGAATTACACAAAAAGTTATATAACTAACCAAATATGATATCTATTTTGTATATAATTAATATACCAAATAGAATAACCAAATGAGAATCCAAATGCTCAAATCATCAAACTATAAATTAAGAAAACATAGGTAATACCGTTATTGGAGAGCAACATCTACCCTCCCAGTTCAACACAGTACATTTATAAATAAAATGCTAAAGATCACGAAATCCACATCAGCTTCCCAAAAGCAACAGCATGAAATTCAAGAATATTTATATGATTAGTCACTCTTTTAATATATGCACATGGAATGGAAGTGCTTTTTAAATCCACTACTTTATTAAATGTGTTGTAGGAAAATATTTGTCATTGACTTGATTAAAGAGAGCTAATTGTGTGCTTTGGAAGTGCAGCTTTGTTGTCTTAATGTAAGTCTTCCATTCCTGAAATATACTTTCTTTATTAAATACCATATTTAATTTGTTTTTGCAAATTCAAAGACCTTGAATTTCATAATACTATTAAAATGCTTTTCCCACTAATATCAGCAAAGAGAGCAGCGATCAAGTAGGATGGATCTACTACTGCTTTACTTCAAAGTGGAAGCTGATGTTGAGGTTTACTGAAGTAGCCTCTACTGAATAAAGGAAAATTCCTGCTTACAATTTAGCTGTTCTCTTAGCAAACACAGGGCTTTAATTTTCACAGGTAATTAATTTGCCATCATCTGCAGACTATATCTTTACACTCAGTATGAAAAGGAAAAGTATCTCAGACACATCAGGTGAATGCTTTATATGCATTTTTTGCAAATAGCTCATTAATGTGCACTTGTATAATGCTAACAGCATGTGAGGAGCACACCTCCATGGACAGTACATACAGAAAAGAATTAATTTTGTTTAATTAGCTCACTATTAAAGGCATCAATGAAAACCAAAAATCTGTAACTCTGACCAAAATGATATTGTATGAAGAATTATTATAATACAATTATATATTTAAATATAACTGTTAATATTATTAAATTAATTATAATTAATTACTATTTTGAATGTAAGTTTATAGATTTATTTGAACTTTGTACACATGTATAATGAAATATTCTGCCATCATTTTGTCCACTTATTTTCCTTCTTCCACTTCCTCATATGCAAAGTCCATCCCATCAAAGCATATTTCAAAAACATTATGACTCCTATAAATGCTCCTTAGGCATGCAAAATTAACCAAACACTGGGGAACATTCATTACTTGTTTAGACCACATGTACCGTTTCACTAAAACATTATATCTAATTCTTCCATGGTCCTGTATTTCCTTCAAAATAGTACTTCGTCTCCTTGAACAGGAATACAAGTTCCTCCAGAAGAGGAATATGCTCTAGCATTTAATGATACAACTAATCACAAGTTCACCACTGGAAATTTTACATCTTAAAAGACTAAACTAAAATAGTAATGATCCTACTTCCTCAGGGAACACAAAGTCATATATTCAAGAAGGTAAGCATTATTTTCTGTAACCATGTCCTCTAATCAGATTTAACTTACAGTAGTCCAGATCAACAAATTGTATTAAGAGAGTGCTCAAAAAAACTAGTTCATGAGTATATCCATACTTCCTTCCTGATGTTCTGATCCGACAAATAACCAGTCCAGTAGTTTAACGCGAATTCCATTTAGCAGTCCTGCAGGACTATTGGCAACTACTAGCTACTAGCAAATTGTTTATATGTGACACCTTACAAAATGTTCCTTACTACTCATCTTTGCCCTCAGAAGATATATGCACACAAACTGATGTAATACAGCTGTATCTGAGGCAGTCAAAGACTGAGAACTGTTTGATTATTCATTATCCTAAAGAAGTGAAAGGATTTTTGTTATCTAATAATGTGTATATGTACAATGATATCCTTCTAATCCACTAAGAGCCCAGAAGTTGGACTCTCAGGGACTCTCAGGCAGTGATGAGCAATAATGTGAGGGTGATTTGTGGTGTGTATCACTTTCACCTTTGCTTGGTGCCCCTACTACAGTGCCTCCCAAGAAAATAGCCAGGAGCTTTTAAGTTATTCCTTGTGTAATGAAATGTCAGTATGAAATATGAAGCACGTATTTTCTATTACTGCTATGGTTACTGTAGTTCAAAAGCTGTAAGGTTTCTTTGATCTGATTATTTTTCAATTGGTTATTCTCAATAGGAATGCATCAGTATTATTTCTCAACTGTACTCTTTTTCCCTAAGTGATCTACATATTCAGGAGGCGCGTTTCTGTTGTAATACAGGTGTGACTTGTTTGCAGCATACACTGGGTTTTTTTCTACAAGTAATAGTTACTGTATCTTCTACAGATTCTACTACAGCGCCATCAAATGGAAGCATATTACTTAAACTAGTCTAGTTTTCCATGTGATAATATACAAAGACTTCCTAACCCTTTAGACTTACGCTATTTCTTCTTAATGGATATCATACTGGGAAACACAGTCCCAAAGGTATGGATTTTTTTGTTTCATAAAATCATAATTTGATTAAAATAGCCCATAACCACTCCCACCTGTTCTGACTTTCTTTTCTCAAATACTTTCTTGAGATTAAAAAAAAAAAAAAGGAAAATAAAAACAACAAAGAAGGGAATGAAATTATATTCTGTGGATTAGTTTGGCTAAAACTGGATCTAGATTAGACAAAAACACACTCACAGCAGGCTGTTCTTAGGTTAGACTGAGAGTATCTGCATTGAAGCCTCTATCTGTAGAGCTACATTGGTTCAAATTTACCAACACTTCCCAAGCAAACACTGGGAATCATATAATTCAGACACAATGAAATTGTCCCTTGGAGGAGGAGATGCTGAGGCTAACTCCTGTGAAAGGGAACACAGAGATCAAGAAGATGATGGACACATGGAAAGTCCAAAGGGGTCCCAGAAACTGCTCAAGCACATAGCTGCAATTTTGATAGTGGAACAGGTGGACTACAGTCCCTTGGGATAGGTACAGGAGAGCTGCATATACTCTTTCTCTCTAAAATCTTTTACTACATTCCTGTCTGAAAGGCTTGCTGCTAAAAGGAGTTGATTTTGCCCTCAGTGCATTAGATTCTGTCATAGAAAATACATACACAACCCCGACAGGTTGTCTTAACAGCTGTAAATATCTAAACCCAATCTGAATCACCCCTCGTGTTCTGAGACCATGTACTCTACAAAGCACTTAAAATATGCACACTTACTCAGCGATCACACTGATCCAAACAGTAATTTCTACCAGAGCATTTTCCAGCTCTGCACTGTGGTGGAAAGCTGTTTATAGACACTAAGGGACACAGTCATACACACTTGCAGTCCTGCGGTGCAATAATTCAACCTGTACACGTTTTGTCTTCTTAAAATCATCCATCCCTTTGCAGGCAGTGTCACAACTTTAACAGTCATTTCTTGAAACCTGTCAGAATTAACATCACTGACTGCCTGACAATCCCAAAGTTCCAAGATGGTCCTTCAAAAAAAGAAACATTCTTAACACTCTGGCTTGTTGCCTGTTTTTCAGCATGAAAAGCTACACAAAAGTTTTAAAAATACCCTAATAGAGAATAAAGCTTAGTCATTTCCCTTGTGAAACTTCAGAACATCTGAAAACACCAGGACAAGCTGTTTTGCATACATCCCATTGGTGCCAAATACAAGAGAAAGGGCTCCTCTAAATAATAATAGCAAATTCTGAGTTTTATTTGGTCAACTACCATGCTAATACAAAAAAAAAGGGAAAAAAAAAAGAGAGAAAAAAAAAAAGCTTTCATAGCAGATGTTTGCGTCTGACAATGGCAACTCGTTGTGGGATTTCAAGTGCCCTTTAGTGTGCAAAAGGTCAAAATTCTCCTGAATCCCCAGTCCTTGGTTTAGGCCACAGTGTCTGGTATATGTGTAACATCAGACATGCCCACAGTCAGAACACCACATGGCACCCCACTGTCACGGCAAAGGATTCAAAATCAGATATTTAACATCTGTGATATCCAGTAATTCAACCATTTTCACAAAACAATCCTAGAAAAACTGCTGGCTGGTACCACTCAGCCTACCTGTGATACCCTCTGAAAATTAAAGTAGGAGTCAATGATCTTCCTTCCATACATTTAGGCATTCTGGCCAATTAACATCAGGCCAATCTCCTTTCTCACTGGGGATTAGTTACAAGCCCAGTAAGTCACTGAGGAATAGCTTTGGTATCTGTCCATCTGTGACCTGAATAGTGAGCCAGAGGCTATAAATGCATGACTATCTTTCTCTGCAAAGTAGGTCACTTAAGGAAAATTAATCTGAAAAGCTCCAGTCACCACATTTAGCCAGTTGCAGAAGGCTTGCAAAGGAAGGGGGGATAATCACACATTGATGAGTTCCATTCAGAATGAAGTTATTTTGAGAAATGCTTTCATGAAACAAAGAAACAAAAGCACTACAAATTATGTTTGTGATTTTAAAATCATTATTGCTTACTCACTGTTCACTTGAATGCAGTACCAATACTGTGAAACATGGTTTAAGGTTTATTTCAGATTTATAGCAATAAAAGGTGCAAAGAATGCCACTTTATTAATATGTAGGGGGCTTAATATTACATTCATTGTGTAAAATTAATTAGTTTAAAATTTCTTCTATAACATAGTCATGGTTTGAAGAAACTACTGTTATTCAAGAGCATGTAAATTATTTTCTTCAGCTGTCATTGCAATCTGCTCTGAAGGTATGTGGTGAGCAACCCTATTTTGGGACAGCAGATGTGCAGAGGAATTTAGCCAAGTAAGAATGGAGTACATTCAACATAAAATGTGGATTCTGGTGTAATAACGAAATCCATAAGACTTGACAAATATGAACTGAGCAGAGTCCTGGTAGCAGCTGCCCATATCATAAATAGTGGCATGTGTTGGACGCAGCCCAAGGAGTGAGCATTATCAAGCAGAGGGTATGTCAACCAGCTGGTAACAATGCATGAGCTGTGCTGGCAGCAAGAAGTGACCCCTTCTGACAGCTGGGCTGGTAAGCCTTTCAGAGCTCTGTACGGCTTCATGCTCTACAAAGCACAGGGGCATTGTGAACCATTCAGTTCTGTTGCAGTAGCATCCAAAAGATCCAGTGAACACAAAGCATCGCTTCTTCTCCTTGGAAGGGTAAGGCAAGTGTGTCGGTTTATGTAAAATTCCCTGGTGCGTTTGGAAAAGAATCCTGCAAAAAGCCCTTATGAAATCTCCCATATCAAATAAGCTTCAGTTAATGCTGAAGGCTGGAAGGGCAAGATCTCTGCAACAGGCTAGGCTTGCTATTGCCTACATTGAAATGAGCTGAGTGCTTGATTTGATGGAGATATTGACTCTGCTGGTACAGCAAGGGATTGCAGCATCTCTCAAGGAATTCCTAAAAGCTCAGTAGAAACCTCCTCTCATTTGTGCTGAAAATGAGACACAAGCTCCTCAGCTTATGTCCTCACGTAGAAGAATTTTTAAACAAGCAATTTGAGAATTACACCCCTTTTTGGAGATTCCAAAAAGCAAATTCTGTGGCCATCTATGAAATGTCTAAAACAACTTTGTGATGGAAAGGATTTAAACCTGATGAGTTTGGGGAGTTTGTGCTCTTGCTAGTCCAAAGCGCCATAAGCCCTCAGTAATGATGTGGAAATGTCTCCCTCTCTCTTGAATATTCAAAGCAATAGGAAACAGAAGGGAGTTTTGTCTTCCATTACTTTATGGATGAGGAGGAGCCCTATAATGAGCCAGAAGTTGAGAGAAGAGCCATGGGGTGGACCAGGTTCTATCTCACTACTCCAGGAAGAGGCAAGAAAGAAGGGGTGTGACTTGGTCTGCCATTTTTGTCTTCCCACAGAGCTGTCTGCTTGTTGGGGCATAACTCTGAATTTATGTACATGTGGGACAGAGTCGCCTAATTAAATAATTAAAGAACAGCAAAAGAGGGAAAGCTACAGGAAGAACAACAGATTTTGTAAGAAGAAAACTTAAGACACAAAACAGCTGCCTCTTCACAGCCACTGCTTGCTGTCTTAGATGTAGTTGTGATTAACTGTACACATACAAAAGGAAGTCTTACTTGATAAACTGGAATTTATTTTTAAAAAAGTAAATCTTCTCAAAATTATAATCCAGAGATAATTACCAGGAAATCGCTTTGAGTTAAATATTTTGAGTTCTGCCAATGAAAAACTAATTAATATTCAAAGAGATCCTTATCCTTAATTAGAGTACTCAAAAGAATTTTCAGCAAAGGAGGATAGGTTCCCCTGGGGAGAGAAGGAGGAACACTAACAGAGCATGACAGTTCTGTTCTTCCCTTTGGGATAAGGAATACCTACATGATCTCAATGGAGTTACATCAGCACAAAGCCAGAGAAACATGGTTGTTAATCAGCTCATAGCAAAAGAGATGAAGGAGGCCCTTGAAGCACAATGCACTTTAAGCGAGGTGCCTAGTATCAAAGCCACCCTGCTGGAAAGCAAGAAAGGCAGCTGAATGGATGAAATGAGCAATCAGCAGGTGAGAGAATTATGTGTCTGGGAGTCTATTGGTCTGTACAAATATTGAAGGTTCATCCCACTTCAGGACGTGTTCCTTTGTTTTGCACACACCGTTGTTCAACTTGGAGCTATAATATGCTTGAACTCCCAATTTCTATGTCAGTGTAGAAGGCAAATGCTGAAGCTTCCTTCTGCAAATTTGGGCAGCTACAATATATGGAGATAGAACAGATTTCTCCCTCAAGGTGTTTCACATATGACCTTTCACTTTCATTTAGCCTGTCATCTTGGCCAGCTCCTTGACTGGACTCTCAACCACACAGAGTACCCATGCAGCCCATGGACAGAAGAAGACTTGCCTTTCCAGTTCTGTTACAGGCAGTACTGCACTTAGGCAGGTCTTATACTGTGCCTTATTAGGTCATTGGGGAAGGATCAGTATCTTTGTGCACTTAATGGATGAAAATGACAAAAGAAGTTAAGTAATGACACGGACTCTTTCCACTATAGAGCAGACGACTATGCAATGACAATGGGTGGCCATACCGTATTTAGATCCACCACTTAAAGTCATGCTCTGCATGTTGTAATACAGCCTTTACTCATCACAGGGCTATAGAAGCCACTATAACAGAGACTGCCTTCATTATGGGACTTATATTTGAGGAATAGACTGGATATTACACTCTTTTTAAGAATGGGAATTTTCACATAAGGACCACATCCAGTAACCCAGCAATATATGCCTGCAAAAGGCAACAAAGCCAGAGTTAAAAATGGCTAAGTATGTGTTCACTGCTTATGGAAACACAAAGAGTTAACAGAAGACAGGATCTGTTGAAAGCCACTTCATGGGACGCAGAAGATTGGATACTAACACAAAATTAATGCTTCAGCAACGAACTCTAGCCATATGGGACTTAGGTCCCAGTCCTAACCCAAGTTAGAGGGAGGAAGAAAGCAAAGACAAAACAATGACATTACTTAGTTTTCTGTACTTCATGTTAATGCACTCTGGATGTGTTTACACCAGATGTGTAACATTTAAACTCCGTTTCTTATTTAAATTATGCTGTTAAGCACAGTTTTAAGCATGATTTTGTACACTGAATCACGAATTGAAAACCCGGTATTTAACCTGAGCAAAGTCCCTGATCTCTCTGAAGAGGCTCAACTTCTAACGTTATGCTTTTAAAAAGGCCTAATTTTTATCTTAGTCACTAAATTTTATAAAGTAAACAGAATTTTATCTCTTTGTGAAAGCCATAGAGCATAAACAAAGAACAGGATCTCTTTCTTAAAACTTTAAGCCCTTTGAAAGCACAAGCATGGCTAATTAATTTCTAGATTTTTTGCAATAATCACTAAAACCTTATTGACCTAAAAATTATCACATATTCTGAAAAAGTAAAAGAAGAAATTGTCCTTGTTCCCTTATTGAAATAGCATATTGGTGTAGTTGGAAGTAGTTTACTCTCAGATCTGTAGTGTACAACCTATACACAGCAAGATTTCCAGTGCACTGAACACTAGGCGTAATTCCTTGCTGTTGCTATGGTGCTGAATACTTCAAATATTCCATCAAAATACATTTTTAAAATCAACCAACATTATTTAGGAATGTACATCCTATTTTCTGAAATGACTAGGTATCTGATTGCAGAGAAAGTAAAATTGACTCTGGCATTTATGGCACTTAATCACTTTAAGAAATCAATTAGATGATGTGCCTATCAGCAAGTCAGATACTAGGACACAGTAACCCTGACACTAAAATGATATGAATTATGGACACCTTCATTGTGGAACTCATCTGTACACACAAGAATTTAAAGCAGTTTAACTGCAAACTCACACTCTGAATTAGAATGGATTAATTCTGCTAGGCCAATGGCTAGGCAAAATCCCAAGTTTCTTTCAAAAATCCTACTTTCAAATCCTACTTTCCTCTTACAAAAATCCTATAACAATAATTTGGATGTGCATTGAATCAATTCGCACTCTATCAGCAATGAAACAGAATAGAGTATTCAACTTCCCTACACACCTCTTACCTGCGTTGTCCTTTATTGGGTGCTATTCAGATTTTAACAGTTTCCCTGAACTGTGCTCTCAATTACACCTCAGTGAGTTTGAAAAACTTCCCTAGCTTTGCCACAAAAATGCTGTGGTAGTAAGAAGAAGGAACAACTTCTTTCACAGTGATTAATTCCTCCACTTAGTAAAATAGGGCCAAAAGCTCTGAGCTTCCAAAGGTGTACGGACTGCGGAGTTTGCACTCTGCAAACTGCCTTGTTCAGGGACACCTGGTCAAGGAGATTCTAAATACAGTTTTCCCATAGTTGGGTTTAGCACTCTTCCATCTCTACAGGCGTCTGAGGCCTTGTGGGATCTGTAACCCTTCCATTCCCATCTGAAACACTCCTGGGCAAGCAGTGTTTATCTGTGTTTTTGTGCAAGGAGAATATCGTTCAAGTGGGTGACAATGAAGCCCTCTGATCATTGCAGGTATGCTGGACTGGAAAAAAATGCCATACAAAACACAGTGACTGTGTTCTACAGCCACAAGGACTGCATGGGCATAGAAGAGAAAACATGAAGAAACTATTCAGCCCACAGACCTCAGTGCCAAGGCATATTTTATTTAGCAGTCTGGATGTGGCTCAGAGGACTTTGAAAGCTGAAGGTTGATTCTACAGGACTCAGCACAGATTTTCAGCTCTGCAACAACAGAGTGAAGACAGTAAGACCTAATCTATGAGCAACTACCAGCCAAATGCAGAGCAGTGAGCTGGATAAAAAGACTTCTCCCAACCCTGTAAGCCTGACATAAACCACAGACAAGTAGTGGAGATCCTCAGCAGAGGATCTGCTCCTCTGCCTCCATTTAAGGTGCTGTCACAGCTGTAACTGGAGTGTGTTGTGCCTCTGCTGAAGCTGGAGTGGCTGTTACAAGTGGTTCAATGTGAAAGACTTACAATGCCTCTTTTAGTTCTTAGCTGAACCTCCTGTTATTGATACAACAGGAAAACTAAGCCTGTAAGACCCCTTAATGCTGGTTCCCATCTTACTTTCATAGCAAACACTGACCTCAGCAGAAGACTAAGTACAGCTGCAGGGCTTTCAGAACTCCACTACCAGCAATAGAAAGGCATTTTAATAGAATGACCTACAGAAATAGTTCTATGTCATTTGCATAGAAATTCAGATTTATGACTACTGGGCCTCCGCCCAGATAATATATTAGGTTATCTTACAATATCAAATAGTAGCTACTTGTGCAATTCATTTTTGCATTACAATTGGCAGTTTGCTCATCCCGGTAAATACAAGGACATGCATTAATCCCACAGGTAGTACTAGAAATGGACAGTCAGTTCACATGCTGACAACAAAGTAAGCTTATTCCATCAAGGGAACTGAAGCTACATGGAAGCATTGAAAATTTAATTAAGATTCATTTATCTCCTGTGGTAGCCATGCAATTACTTAAGAGTCAATAGCCTATATAAAAAGTCCAAACAAAACCATCTATGGAGCTCTCAGAAGTATTTTGAAAAACAAGCAGTAAGTCGCACGATATGATCACAGTAAAATATTTATTGACTGTGTATGTTTGAACAAAACAAATCACAAGTGAGTTTTAACACATGCGGATACTGCAAGTCATATTTTTTCCCATTCCAGTTCTTTAATAGAATGGAAGCATTACGTTTTCTTTGTTCAAACCAAATGTGAATCCAAGAAGAGACTATATAGCTTGCACTATGTTGACTCTAAAGCCAAATTTACTAAAACCTAATTAAATTTATGAATCAAAAGATTCAATTTAATACATGGGAAGTCTCTGATACTGATACTTTTCCCATTAACTACAGGTTAACACTCAGAGGAAGAAGTCCCTATATAAGTCGCTCACCCTAATTGCAAAAAATTTCATTTTTTAAGAAAAAAACTAACACGGCACCTGTCTTAACTAACTGGTAGTTAATAGTTCCTATTTACTCAGTCTAGACTAAGTGATTTTAGATTCCCTCCATCTTCTTTTTGGAATAATGCAAAGGATTAGGTTCAATAATTCAGCTGGAAGGTAAAATATAATAATTTATAGACCCATTCTTTCCAATTCAACACTTAATTAATGTAAAGAAGAATATGCTTGGCTCCCCTCCTTACTTATTCCTCAATCCATCTTACTTATTCTTACTTAACTTATCGCAACCCAACAGGGAAAGAAGGAAGTTGCACATGAGTTTTGCTACTTGTGAGTTTACAGACAGCAGAGCAAAGACTGAACTTTCATCCTTTCATGAGTCTGTGCCTATGTGCCACATTTCAGCACGTTTGTTTTCTAGTATTGCAAGCCTATTTCACTTTCCCTGATAAGGCCTCTAGACAAGGGAAAAGGTAGGGCAAACACAATGATGTGAGGATTTTTAAAAGCCAGCTTCCTTCACCCTCCCACTATGCTGATCATAACCCCAGCACAAATGATTCCTAACGTGCCAAAGAATAATTAAACCAGAACACTAAAACCTCTGGAGAATATAAAAGGAAGGTACTACACAATTGGTGTTGTCGTGTAATTACATTAGTTTTACATTTCAAAGCATTTCCTAAATAAAGTGAATAGGTAACAGTCATACACAGAGATCAGTTAGAATATACTTCACCCACATAGGAAATTATTTTGGCTATTTTCTTAAAATCAGGCCAAATTAATCTGAATGTATTGCCTACATGCATTTGGCTTCAGACAACAAAACTGTATTTTTCTATCTATTTGCATTACAGTGAAGGCAAAAACCCTTCTATTTTTCTTCCTTTGGCAAACTACTAGAGCTGAATAACAGTAGAATTCAGTCAATTCACTTCCAGGGTTTTGGTTTGGTTTGGGTTTTTTTGTCTGAACCATGTTATTTGAAGAAAATTACTTCTTAATTATCTGTGGGATTGCAGTCTCCCAGAAGAATGGTTTCCACTACCCTAACTTTAATTTAGAAACCAAACCCACTGCATTTCATATCAGAAAGACAGCACATCACTACATCACAGTGCCATGGAGTAAAATCTGCAAAGATAACAACTGTATACTCAAAGCTGATCATAAAATTTGGACCACTCATAATGCTTTATTATTGTGTACTTGAGAAACCAGAGTTCTGGACATTCCAGACATTTTATTTCAGCATGTTCACACAAATCTAGCTTCATCTGCCAAATGGCTTAAGAGTTGATTGAAAAACTCTCTTATATTCTAGTTCATTGCTTACATTCTAGTATCATTGCTGTAATGAACTCAGTTCATTACAGGCAAAACTTGATAGCTGTTTGGTGTCACACTGAAATACTCTTAACCTGAAAAAGATAATACATTAAGTACATATTTTTGACAGACAAATTAGTTGTGTTTATGTGTGCCTGCACTTAATCTCTACCCCATGTCTGCCAGAACAAGGTTGACACTATTGATGTCCCACTTCAAGGGGTCTGCCTACTACAATGTGACAGAAAATCAACATGACACAATTATGTTTAATCAAATGACTTGTTCAGGTGCAGACTGAATGCTGTTTGCACATTTAGACGCATCCTGAAATGGCTTAGAGGAAAGCAGCTTTGGCTGTTTATTTGATCAATGAGCTTTTACTCTAGTCTTCTTGGGGCTTACACTATCTGGACAGGAACCTTGACCTCAAGAGTAGAAAGAGTAATTGAAATAGTCCATCAGGGAACCATGGAAGGGTGACCACAATCCCAGGGAACATCACGCTGTGTGGCCTCCATAGAAAACAGAAAGCAAAACTGTAGATTGCAATGCTGCCAGGAGGTACGAATAAAGGCTGTATCAGAGAAAGAGGGTTTAGTGGATGAGATCTATCTTCAGCAGTTTTAGATATTTAAAAGATAAGAAAGGTTAAGTATCCCAATATGGCACTTCATCCACCCAGTCCTAGGTGCCTATCTAGGAGGAAAGGCATCAGGCAGTACAGAAGCCCCTCAGGTGTTATTTTTTTCGACCTCATCGTCACATGGATGTGGCAGAATTTGCTGGTTCTCCACCAGAGAACCCAGGCCACAACATCCTCCAAGGGAATTACTACCTTAACCTATCACCAAAGAAGGGAAAAATCCTCAGCAATCTTAATTCATTTGACAAAACCAAGACACTTATAAAGTATCGTATAAGTAAAATAGCATGGGTCTTTTGCTTTGGACTTGAAACTAAGCTTTTAACTTCATGTAAAAATTAAGAGCTTCTGGTCCTTGGTCCATTTGTCTTGCAGGGATGTAAAATGATCCCTCAAAGAATATATAAATCTTACATACATACATACACACACACACACAAAGATTTTATGCATTCCAGATGAATTCTAGAAGAAAAAACTTAGATGCAAGCTATTTTTGCATAAGTAATCCATTTAAATATGAAATACTGTTTTTAAAAATACACTATGTTAGTACTCTTCTAATATAGAGAGTTTTCTAAACTGCTTTACTCTTCTTCGTTGAACTTTAGCTTTTATATATGCATTCTTTCAAGAAGTGGGCAGAGGTAATCCATCTGACTGAATCCTATCAATAAATATCTAAAACCATTAAGTGGCTTCATAAACATGATCTCTTTGCGCCACATAGAAAACTGTATGTTGTCTCTGAACTGGTGAAGTCAAAAGGCACAACAAAGTTAGCTCCTAAGACACATGTGCCTGTGAATTAAAAATATTCCAGGGACAGAAGTGTTCTTGCAACTTTACCCCATCCTCCCCATTCTGTGTAACCGCTGGAGGAGCATGCAGGATTTGGTATAGCAGCACTTCTACCTCCTATCTTCCACAAGCATAAATTCATAACTTAAGCAACTCTTGCCAGCTCTCATTGCTTTTGAACTTCCTGCTAATCCTCTAGTATTGAGGTATCTAATTGACTAAAATTAGCTCACTTTAAGCCCATATGGGCTTCATTAACACCATCTAGAGACTTTATAAGTGGCAAAGCCCATGGATGAAAGAATCCGTGCCGTGTGTTTCAGGGGAATCCACAGTTAACATTTTACCAAGACTCAAAGTAGAAATATTTCATGATTGAAAATGCTTGGCATCTTGCAAATCTGGTCAGATGTAATGTAAATTGCCCTATCATATATCTAGTACTATTCTCATAAATGACATCACAAATAAAATGAAAGACTGTCTCTTAAGCTTAAATACTTGCAGAAGATGGTGCTAGCCATCCCCTTTCTGTTTTCAGAATGTATCTCATGTCCAAGGAGAGAGGGCAGATAGGAAGGGAGTAACACAGCAAATTCTAAAAGGAATATAAAAATCCATAGA
The DNA here is from genome assembly GCA_013397075.1 of Rhabdornis inornatus. Classification (NCBI taxonomy): domain Eukaryota; kingdom Metazoa; phylum Chordata; class Aves; order Passeriformes; family Rhabdornithidae; genus Rhabdornis; species Rhabdornis inornatus. Next base: position 180,747 of record VWZS01001248.1, read on the forward strand.
CTAAATTGGTCACTTCATCTTTAACGTGAGATGATAAAGGATGAAGTTCCATTTATTTATTTTCTTCTTGGAAGTTTGAGAAAAATGAGTTCTACACTGGTTCAGGAATAGGAATTCATTAGTCTTTCTTTGACATTGTCATTATAGTTGTTTGTTTATCATCAGGCCTACTGGATGGCAGTGATAGCATATTCACACAGTATGCATAACACTTCAGAAGTAGATATCTACCTATATGTGCAGCTTCTCATATGAGATGTGCACATATCTCACGATCCACCACTATACCTCAAATAACACAGGAGGCACAATAACTTGTTGGTATCAGTAAAAAAGATCTAAACTGATACATCCATCCAATGGAGCTTCACTTTTGCTAAAAAGTGTACTTAGCTACAGGTGTTTTTCTTATCGCCTCCCTCTTTTAAGAAATACTTCCTTCAAGTATTCTACTGGGTTTGGCCCCACTGCCTAAAAAGCGTAACATACATCCTTTGTCTTAGAATAAATAAGACAGATAAGGAACAGCAACACAGGGAAGTTTCAGAAGTACATGGGAGCCAGCAAAACAGACACAATACCCAGTGCAGGGCAGATGGGCCAAGGCACTTGGAAATATAAAGACCCTACAGTTGAAAAGAGCCTCTAACTGAAAGATTCAGGCTTGTTTTGTTTGCTTTATCATAGAATCACAGAATGGTTTGGGTTGGAAGACACCTTAATGATCATCTAAGTCCAACCTGCCTGCCATAGGCAGAATCATCTTCCACTAGACCAGGTTGCTCAGAGCCCCATCCAACCTGGCTTGAACAGTTCCAGAGATGAGGCATCCATGACTTCTCCAGGGAGCCTGTTCCAGTGCCTTACCACCCTCATTTTAAAAGATCTGGGTAAAGTATTCGATCAACTGAACAGCTGTNTTTGGGTTGGAAGACACCTTAATGATCATCTAAGTCCAACCTGCCTGCCATAGGCAGAATCATCTTCCACTAGACCAGGTTGCTCAGAGCCCCATCCAACCTGGCTTGAACAGTTCCAGAGATGAGGCATCCATGACTTCTCCAGGGAGCCTGTTCCAGTGCCTTACCACCCTCATTTTAAAAGATCTGGGTAAAGTATTCGATCAACTGAACAGCTGTAGATGTTTCCTCATTAAAAACATACTCTCCATAAATATTCAAGAAAGCATGGCTTGGGTGGCCAGGTTTACACAGACTTTAAAGGAGTAAGCTTTAAAGCTGTATTTTGAAACTACATTGCTGCTATGAGTTGGAACATATTTTAGTATAAAAAACCGACAAAAAGCCAAGTTTTCTCTTGCTGAAGTTTTCTTAAAGATGTTTTGAGCTTGTAGACTTTGAATTCAAAACTCTTTAGCAACAGTTGAATTTCTTTCACTAAGGCAAATGACAGATGCATTCTTCCATGATAACTGACTGTAAATTGTGTATCTGATTTTATTAAATGAAACAAAATTAACATGAAGTGAACACTGGGACCAGTAAAACACACAATAATTGAAATACGATAGTGATGGAGATTGTTCTGCACAAATCTTCAATTCCCCTTAATTTTTTTTCTCTAAAACTGTATAATCTCATCAATAAATTCTTGGATGGGAATATGTACCCTGAAACCCAAGACCAGATTATTCTTGCATTTCACAGTAACACATCATAATGACAGAGTCAATTTAGAGACAGAAAACAGTAAATTAACAGGTCTGGAAATGTTTCTTTAGCATTTGCCCACCCATATAGATGGTTGCATAAGGGTTGTATTTTGTATTGGCAAAGGTAAGGGGACTGTCTTGCACTTGAAACGAAGCATCTACACAACAGCTACTAGATGTCTTTATTTTCTGACATACAGTTCTGAGTGGCTGCTGGGGAGTAAGAAGAGGCACTGAAGAGGTCTCTTCGGTGAGGCAAAGGATGTGTGTGTGCAGACGGGTGTAAACTGTGTGATACTCTTACCTGCAGAACAGACTGCCATAAGAAAGTCTCATTACAAATAGTCCAAATTTCAGGTTCTGAAGAAAACCCCCAGCTTTCTCACCAAGAATTAATCCTAGGCTGAATTTACAGGCATGGGTGGTTCAAGTTATGCTGGTTTTTAAATACTTTCATGTATCTCCTTTCCTAGCCAATGAGGAGGAGACTGTGATGCTTGAGTGATCAGACTTAATGAAAAACGTGTTTGTCCTGCAAAAGTCGCCTCTTTCTTTTTTAAAAAGGCTTCTCTTCTCAAGGTCAAGACTTTTGGAAAACCCATTGAGACTCAGGAGATGAATAGCTATGTGGTTGGTTGAGCTTCTTCCCTGGCAACTTCAGGTATTATTGGCTTTCTGGTTTTGTTTAATGAGAGGCTGAAAAATGATGACATTTCCAATGCAAAGAAAGCATGGCATTTGTAGTTTCAAAGTGCTAAGTCTTTCCACAGATGAGTTTAAAAGGAAAAGCAGTTCTACACAGTGTCTATTTCCTCTTGGAGTTTTTTTGTTTGTTTGTTAGTTTTCTTGGAGAATAGTGTGTTGAGACCTGCAGCATTTCTTTGGTGTATTTGTTCTCTTTGATATTAACAACAATTTTCAGTCTTGAAAAAAGAAATTCAAAAGACACCCCAAAAGAAATCGCTAATATATTATGGACAGGACTTTGGTCTACTTCATAGTGCTTCAGGAAAATTCAATTTGCATAGATATTGATAGAATCATAAAATCACAGAATGCTAAGAGTTGGAGGCAACCTTAAAGATCATCTAGTCCCAACCCCCCATGCCATGGACAGGGATACCTCCCATTAGACCAGGCTGCTTAAGGCCTTGTCCAATCTGGGTTTGAACACAGCCAGGGTAGACACATCAATCTTCCTGGGCAACTTGAGCTCCAGCACATCACCAGACTTAAAGGAAATAAATTTTTCCCTAAAATCTAACCTAATTTCATGTCATTCAATTTGCACTTATTACTCCTTGTCGTACTACTACAGTTCCTGATGAAAACTCCCTCTCTGACTTCCCTATAGGCTCCTTCATATACTGGAAGGTTGCTATCAGGTCCCTACACAACTTTCTCTTCTCCAGGTTCAACAGCCACAACTTTCTCAGTCTGTCTTCACAGAGAAGGTGCTCCACTGCCCTTAATCCTATTCATTATACCTAATCCGTTCTTACTGGTTGACAGGTTTCCTATAATGACACTAAACAATATCAAAAACAGTGATGGAAGCAGGAGTAAAGAAGACATGAGGTATCAACTGTCTACATAAGATCTTCTAAAACTACAGTTTAAATAATGCTTTATGAAAAGATGATGGCGTGCTTAAATTTACAACTCAAAATCCATCTGATTTTAAATAATATATGTACACGTCATACCATGTACAAACCCCACAGACACTGCTCACAAATTTGAACAAGTATTCACTCTGGTATCAAAATGCACGATAGAAAATGCTTGTTACTCAAGTAAATTACTTGGAAAATCTAGACTAAAGAGTAGCTCCTCCACTACTACCTAAAAATTACAAAACCAGGTGCCTTCATGCTTAAGAGTAGACTCTTAAAATTAATTAATGCAGTTCAAAATCTGTATTCTTAAGAATAATAACAAAAGTAATAATTTTTAAATAATGGGTGCAACAAAAAATTGAACCCAAGCCACTCACCCTAATGAATCGGATTTAGTGTTAAGTATCACATATCCCAGTTCATAAAGCCAATGTTTACAGTTGCTGAAGTACCAAAAATCTTCAATGTCATCCACACTTTGAATAGGTTGGACCCAATGGATATACTTCAAAAACAAATTTAGTTTCTTAAGCAAGATAATTTTCTTTTGGTTTTAACTGTTCTGGGTCTTTTTTCTCTCATGTAT
>VWZS01001248.1:184639-211249 GCA_013397075.1 Rhabdornis inornatus
GGGTCTTTTTTCTCTCATGTATGTGACTAAAAGGGGAAAATCACATAATAAAAGTAGTATGGTTTTGGCTTGATTTGTTGCTTTGGTTTTCTTAAAATATAAATTGCATAAGCACTACATTCCTCCTCTAAGAATGTACTTGACAGGAATGTTTCAAGAATGCTTTCTTGTCCCTGAAGATGGCATTTATATCATCTAATTTCAGACACTCAGCTAATATAATTTACAACTCTCTCGGAGTTCTCACTAAATAAACCTCAGGAAGTAAGCAATTCACATATCCTAAATAAGAACACGCCTAGGTGCACAAGGGAGATGGTGAAATTACTCTCTTAAACGTCAGATTATTTTTAGTTTTTTGCTTTCACCCATTTTCCCAGCCACTAAAATTAGCTCTATTAGTTCCAAAGTTTCTTAATTTTGAAGTTAAGCAACACATACAATATGGAAATTCTTCCTCTCTACCTCTCCTTCCATTACTAGAGATACCTTTTAAAAATGGTTTAGTATGTATTTCAAAGATATCTTAAAGAATCATCAGAAATTGCCAAAATCAGGGAAGTCAGACGTAAAAAGAATAATTACACAAACACAATGTGAGACCTTCCTTTCAAATTACTAATTTCCTAGCAGGAACTTTTATTTTGGAGGAGACCTGACTTGAGCTAGATTCCAGCAGCTTAGGCAAAAGTGCAGGAGTTTGGGAAGCAGCAGGAATTGGGTCAGGGAAGGAGGGAAGAGCACCAGGCTCATGCCACTGGAGCACAAGAGCCAGAAGAGCAGTACAACTGGCCTTCACAACGTCAAAATATGTTGGTTGAGGGCAAGCAGATCTAGGTCTCAGTTTCTATATTAACCAGTTCTTTGCTTATACTGACAGCTGAAACATATAATCTCTGAGTTTCTTCTCTGAATGTGACACAAGAAATAATAATCTTGTTCAACAGAGCAATTGAATTTTGCAGAATTCCTCTAGTGTGCCCTAAAATGTCACAGTTCACTATAGTACTGTGCAATGTGAAGAAGCTGCTGCCTTTTATGTCATACAGAAACCTTTCAAAAAATGCCTGATTTTACCCTTTTTCATTCCGGAAAGCTTTCAAAACCCAAGCAGATAAAGTTTACAGCAGCTTGATCTCATCTGATAGCTGTTCTTCAAGCAGGAGCTTTGATTAGAGAGCATGTGAGCTTCCTCAGAACAATAAATTCTCCTCTGGTCAGCTTAAATAACATTCAAACCCAATAATTTTTTATAAAGCAATATGCATCCCAGGACTACCTGGTAAGGAAGCATAAATCTACAATAAACATCCAAATACTAGGATTTTAGTTTAAATTCAAATTACAAAACATCCCAAAAATTTTCAACTCAAAGATTTTCCTTAAAGCCAAGTTAACAGTTCCGCCTGATGCACAAAGTACCTGTACTATAACACAACAATATTTAAGCTTGTAGAAGTGAGTAGTTTTAATACACACAGTGAAAAAATCTACTGAAGAGATTTCTACATATAACTTTTAATGAAAACTCAGAGAAAGAATATGACCTAGCAGAAAGACTGTTTGGTTTAACTTTGTTGTACAGCATTGGATTTACATGCAGCATTATTAAATGGTAATCTATCTAGACAATAACAAATCTAAGATATAGGCATCATTTGAATTAAGTCCATTTTCACTAAGGCAATGAGTCAAAATTCCCTATTAAAAATTTGACTACAAAACCAGGAGTTTTAACTAACAAGAAACAAACACACAATTTATATATTGTCTGATTAAAACATTGCACAATAGAAATTCCAAGTTTAGGTATTACAAAATAAAATGAAAATAAATGTAACAGGTACAGGTCAGGGTTGACAGGAAATTGAAGAATTTCTGTTTGTCCAGAAGAATTCTCTTATATTTTCTTTCTGAAAATGTGTTTTATCAGCTTCTTAAGGTGTCAAAAATGGAATAAAGCTTATTATAAGCAAATGTATTTTCTTCAAGAGTGAAAGAGCAAGTTCAACAGTTATCAAAAAGCAGCACTTGCAAAGTTCACCAGATACACTATTCAGCCTTAGAATATAATTCAAGTATTAAAACTGAATAGTTTAATAAAAGTTTTCATCCTCATGGTGCATAGTAGACAATTCCTGGTCATGTGAAAACTTCAAAAGTCAGTCACATCTGTAGTAGTCAAATATTTTTAGCAACTTTTTTCTCTCCAAACCCCACTTTATAATCAACAATTTTCAGTTGGAGAAAAAGACCAAAAAAAATCACAAATTGAAGAATGTGAAAAATACTTTTAAACAGGAAATATATCTGAGGAAACTAAATTTTACTTAAGAACAGAAATATGTACATAGAACAAAAAAAATGTATATTTTTTAGTCTTAATTTAAATGTTAGATTTGATTACCTAGATTCTGCTAGAATAAAAGTTTTCTTGGTCTAGATATTGCTCAGAAACGGACTGATCAGTGTCATAGACAAGACTTTTAAAAATTCTAATGCCATTCCTCAGGCTACATTTTACTTCATTTGTTCTGGCAACATTTACTCATGACCGCAGTGCTCAGTCTATAGTATATTCTAGGATGTGGGATTTCACAGTAATATTACTTCATTGTTCAACATTATCCATCATACATAGCTTAAGAAAGGCAAGATTTTCCATTACAAGAGTTCATCTTTGGTGCAAGACTTGTGACTGTTTAGTACACTTATTTCTCAAGCAGCTGATCAAAGTTACACTGCTTGTGAAGTGCATTAGGACTTTCTAGATGAGAATTAAATTGGAGCAGCTAGACTTCAGCACTGCAATGTTCAAGGGATATTAATGGAATTTTAGACATATTCTGGAGAATGTTAATTTCAATTCTCACAACTACTTACTGAAATAATAAGACATTTGAGTTCTTGTAAAACTCAGGTAACTTGAGTAATGCTGATTTTTGCGGTGAGAAAATAACTATAAATACAAAAGTAGTCTACACTTAGGCTGCTGGAATAAAAGACCTCAGCTACTTATGCTAAGACCTAAAGGGCAGAAGAAAACATATATAGCCTGCAAAGACATGTCATAACAAAATCCAACTGAACATTTTTCAGGTATGCAGATTAAAAATGACAAACAGGATATAAACTAAAGCACGACCTTCACACCTATAATTTCTGACCTTTTCCACTCCTGTCAGACTTCCAGTTCATACAAAGACATGAAATCCCTTACTTGAATGACTGTTTTCAGTAGCCCCCTTCAAACCTTTAGTTCTCCCTCCCCTCTGCCACAGAGGCACCTGGCTCTGCTGTGCCTGACAACCCCCTTGGCAGCCACAGCTCTCACCTAGCCAGCCACTGCTGCTACACAGAGCTGCTCACCTCATCCTGCACATGAAGCCACAATACTTGCCCCATGACTGCATGGGCTCCTTCTGTGCTACCCCACACCTGCTTCCATGTGCTCCAACACACACTGAGGACCACACCTTTTCGTTCTTCACACAGTAAATATCTAGTGTTAAGGCCAGAGCAGAATGGAGCTTTCCCATTTATTGAATAAAAGAATTTGCTATGGCAGTGTTATTTCAGTGGAGTGTAAACCAGCCTGGGTGACTCTCATGGGCCCTACAGCCAAACTCATTGCAGGGAAATCCACAATGCCTTTTCTTCTGAAAGGCACCTAGAGATTGATCAGCAGTTTCTGGACGAAAGGCAAATAAGTGAAAAGGAATGCCATAAGCAAGAGAGCACTCAAATGCCCTTGCAGCATTACCCTCCTCACCCAGAAGTGCTGACTAAACTTTACCTTTGCTGAAACGTAGTATGCAGAAGGAAAAGGCTCAGGATCAGCAGAAGTTACCAGGGTGCACAAAGAAAGGGCTCAGTTCAGCAACTCTTCTCCATCACACATGGAGTGCCACATACACACCACATCATCAGAAAGGCAGGGAATAAGGGGAAGTACAGCTCTCTTCTGTACTCCTGACACAGGAGAAGTCCAGGGAATCTCCAATAATTAGGACATAAGGTTTTATTTATTTTTTTTTCCCTTGTATGTCAGGGCAAGCAGACTGCCTGCAGAGAGCACTCTTTTAGACAGCACAAGCAGCTAGGTGTGTCTACCTAGTTGCCAATTTATTATTACGAAAACCCTCTACAAAAACATGCCCACTTAACCAGGATTAACACAGTCCTGGAGGCTTCACTTTCCATGTCCTTTGTGCATGTGTTTCATGCATCTTTATTTATTTATAATAAATAAATAATGCTTATTCATTTATAATAAAATCCTTACCTATTCCAAAATTTACTTTATTTCAAAGAGGTTTATAAACTTGGGTTTTCTTCAGTAATAGTTCACTAACAAACTTGAAGCTATCATTAGCAAGACAAAACACAGGTGTTTTGAGAATGAACAAGAAGTAAACCTCAGAATTGTTGGAAGATTAATTCTAGCTACTGATATCTAACAGGGCAAAAACCTAAAACTAGGCACTCACACTGCATACATTAAGTAGATAGAAAAATGAAATGCATGTAAAAGTTTTGTAAACTCTATTCTACATAATTAAAAATGACAACAGGGTTTCAAAAGTGTCTTCAGTAATGCTCAATGGAGAGCTAACTTAGTTACTACACTGGCATACCAGAAAATTTATTTACATATGCAGAACCAGAGGGGACTCTTCAAACTGTCATTTTTTTTAAAGAACAAACCATACTCATCATGTATGGACTTCATCACAACTCCTTTTCACAAAAATATTGATAGAAAGTTTCAATGCTCAAACAGTTTAAACAAACTTGTTACAGAACATGGACAGATCTGCAACATTTGTAGTACTCCTCCACCATGCACATAGCATTCTCACAATGCATCATGGTCCCAATAAATTATGTGTTTTATTGAGAGTGACTCCTTTACAATTACTTCTAATAGGCAAGATATATCCATTGTAACTCATCACTTGTGTAATTAAATAAAAAGTCCTACCTTTCTCAAAGAACAGAGCACAGCGTTCCTAGTGCAAAAACTAGAATTCAGTTTGAAGCAGAGCTGCACTTCTCTCGTATATTGAAAAAAAGCTGACAAATCTTACAATTGTCAGAGAACTGTTCAATTAAAACCTGCTTTAAACTTCATAATCCAAAAATGCTGTAAGAGTCCTTTTTCTTCCAAGAACTTGTCAATGTAAGGTTGACATCCAGTCCCACCAGCCATTTAAAGAATGTGTATAAAAATCATTTAATTGGAATATTCTATGAAGCAGGTAATTTTACTAAGAGCTCAGACACTGAAATATTGATTCCTGTTAAAGGGACACCTACACTAACCAGTCTTCAAGGGCTGATTAAACAATAATGTTCCCCCAAATCTTATTCCGAGAGATTTTCTCTCTCTTTTTTTTTTTTTCAATTAGAAAAAGAATTACAAATCCAAAAGTGAGTCAATTTTTGGGGTGAGAGGTGGGTTTGCTTTGTTTCCCCAAACAACATGGGAGAAGGTCCCTTTAACAAGGAAGGAGATAAGTATCACTTAATCAGGATGTGGGAATGGAATCTGTACCTATGGGTAAACGGCAATGCGTTCTGGGTTGGCTCAGCCTTTGGTTCTGAGTTCTGCGTCACTTCTGGCATCGCTCGCTCGTCATCTGTCCCATTAATGCTTTCCGGAGTTAAAGGAGACTGAATATCCCCTCCAGCTGATTCCTTAAGTGAACAAACAACACATTAAAATCACAAACTGACTTGCCCGGAAAGGTTATGTACATAAAAGCACGAACATCCATTCTCAAACAATACACAAATTTTAGCTAACATTAATATAATGTTCAGATTTCCAGCATCCCTCATGGTCACATTTCATCATGTGTATTTAATATAGAAGTATATTACCAAAATATTCACATTGTCTTGTACAAAACACAAGTGGCCTATGAATTCTTTGCAAGATCCAACCTTCCACTTACTACAGACCTCTCTCACCTGGAATTACATTCCACCCTCATTCTGATACGTGGTGGGTGACTCTTGACACTCGGAACTCTTGTCTCATACTTTATATTCTAACTCAGTGAAACAAATAATTCTGGTATTTGTTTCAAAATCTAGCTTTTGTGCGGTTTTTTAACCAAACTGAACAGTGGGAGGACCAGTTATGGTGTGCTCCCAGTTTCACCTATGACCCATCCGTAAAGAACATTTGTACAGCAAAGTATAGGCAAAACTTTTCATAGGCATGCTAGCCTGGCCTAGCTCTTGCTGCTCATGGAATTATCTGGGAAGGAGAATACACCAGCTACACTCAGGTGTACACATAGCTACAGCTATGCAATTGGACACCTGAAGAACTTAATGGTTGCCTCCCAGCAGAATGCACTGCTGTCGTTTTTATTACCCTTCATCACACCAGCATGTATATTTGTGTGTACATTTAAGTATGAAAAAGAACAGAGTTGACAATATAAAGAGGCAAATAAATTATTCTATACAAATGGCATGGTTTTGTCTTCTACTTTTGTTATTATTTTCATTATTATCATCATCCAATAGGATAGACAGTTTCCATAGGCAATAAATGAAAGGCTTTCTGGATCTAAAAGGTTTTCTTCTACTTTTTCTTCTTCTCAAACTACATTATGTATTCTAAAAAATTACATACCATAGTCTAAAAAATCTGGATAGATTGTATATTTAAGATAAAATTCCTACAACACTACTACTAGATCCATAAAATCAGAATGTACTTATTAAAGTGTTTTAAATGTGAATGCACAAAAATTATTTCAATAGAAGGAAAGAAAAAGTAGAAGTTCCATCTAGGCTTATTTTTCAGTAAAGTACTTCCACAGACTTCTAATATGAATGAAATTCAAGTAACAAAAGTTAAGGCAGAAAAACATCCCAGTCTATGTAACAGCTGAAGGATCATGGCCTGAAAATTCATGAACAAAAGAAACATCAGTTTCTAGTGCATTTCTCTTCCACAAAAAGTACATGTTAATCAGTGCTTTCACACATTCACAACTACCTCTGCCTGATAAGTAATTTATTTGCAGACAACTTTAATGGACCTGACTCTGAACAAAGCACCAAATATAATAGAAAAAGCCACTTACACTGAAAAGATTTTTCACAAATGTTTGCAAATAATATGTTCCCATTTTATATTAATTAGAGGAGTTAAAAGTATTTTAGAAACATTATGTGAGATGTGCATCTGTAATGAAGTTTTTACTGCATACCACTATAACTTCACATAACCACTCCAGATTTTAAAAAATTGGGAATGACATTGTGCTCTTTTGTATTTAAACTAAACATAATAGTGGGGTATTCATCAAAAGACATCTTGAAGTGCAGTGTCTTAAAATAAACTCCACATGCACTTAGAAGAGTTCTTAGAGTAAAAGAAGAGTCCTTAAAGTAAAACAAGTAGACATTACAGCACAGATCAAACCAGCTTTTAGTGATAACAATAAGGAACAGGAAAAATAGGAGAGGTCAGTGGCTCTAAAATCATGAACAAACACAAGCAGGTCCAGCACGTTTAGTTGTTGTATAATACTGTCATCTCAGTGAGGATTCCATACACCTCCCTGGAATAGCTATTTTTCATAGTGCTTCTCTGCACTGGCTAGCAATGGCGTAAGTCTGCCAGCTACTGCCACCCTAATACGAATGAAACATTTGTTGCAATACTGGTTGCAGAAATTCATGTAACATCCCAGCAAGTGGCCTTTTTCACAAGCTCACAAGTAAATTTTGTACTTCTGCAGAGAAAAAGACAAAAAATTATAAACCAGGATAATTTTGCCAAAACCAACCACTTTGTGCACTAATAATGATGTGATTGTAAAACTTTTCAGGCAATAGTTATTCCTAATAATTGGCATAGGAGGGGCTCAGAATCACAGACAAGACTACTTTGACTAAATAGTCCCCCCCCACACACAATTTCAGAAACCAAAAAAGGTCTTAATCTGAAATGACCAGGGTAAAAAAAAAAACTATCAGAGTACAGTCACCCTTAGAAAAAAAGAACTGAGGTTCAGATGCCAACTGACTGGGGGGAAACCTCTCAAGACTGATGGGGTACAACTGCACACTGTACAAACTGCTCTATTTGGTTCTATACTCAAACCTAATTAAGGTTACTTTTAATTTAAAAAAGGACTGTGGGTAGGTGGACACAATTGTCAGGCTGTTGTTTAATGCAGCTCACTGAACTCCAGATCTAAGTGTAAGTGCATGGAGAAGCTTGTAACTGAGAATGGACCATGGGTGGTTTGCCACTGCAAGATCCATGAGTTGATGGCAAGAGCAAAATGATTCCCCATATTACAAGATGAATCTGGGAAACAGGAAGTGGTGGCAGAGCAGGGGAGCCTGTATTTTATTTCAGTATTTATTTAGGTTTAAATAAACATGCTAAGAGGATTGCAAGTTTTTATTACCTAAGGCTCAGTTAAATGGACACCAGACAGTACGGCTATGTGCATAGGTGGTCTTAGAAGTCCTGAAATAGACAACTTCTTTCTAGACAAAAGCCTCCAGACATACCAGATATAGATAAATTCTGTACTATTATATCAATCTGTCTTCATACAGATGGCTTTAAAGTATGGGTTGTCTGACAGAAAAAATGTGTTTCTCTTCATCTTGAGAAAGCCCAGTGCACTCAGCGGGACTTACATACAACAAAGCAGCATCTCTCTTCTAATTTAGTGGTCCAGGCCACTATCTTTCTCCGAACAAGTTAAGTTCCCTTTATAGTTAAGGTAGATGGTGATTTTATCTATTATCTGATATTCTGGAAAATTAAAGTAAAGCCTGCCGGTAGACAAGCAGAGAACAAGCAGAATGAAGAGTTTAAAATTAGCAGCAGCATTGCTTAGGGAAAAGGAACTCCTGCTATTAAGTAACTGCAAATTAGGCTATGTATGGTTTTCTTTCTACCATGTGTTTAAAACATATTAAAAAAAAAAAATCAGAAGAACATAACCCATCAAATGAAACGAAGTACAAAAAAACCCCAAGGAACTTCTACTACCTGGCCATTGAGGCACTTTATAGGAGCAAGACTTTGCTAAAGTACGTAACACCTGACAGGATCAACCTAATTTTCATCATCTTCTGTGGACTTTAGGCAAAATTGCTCTGAAGTTTTAGCATGGCTAGAGTCTGCTAACTATTTGAACTACAAATACAGTTTCTGAGATATTCTTGCTGTTATCTCTTAATTTCTATTTCTCTGTAGTTCCCAAGTTTTTGCATGGCATTCAGAACTGAAACTCACATGTATCAGAGGTACTTTCAGGCTTGCATCAAACAATAGTTTGAACAGCAAATGTCTTGTGCAGTGTTTTGTTACATTAGTTGTAGAGATATTTCATAAAGATTCAATCTGTAAGGGCATACTGAGGCAGAAAAGCGCACTTTTAGTCTTTAAGAATTCCGCAGTAGAGGTTGGGAAATGTACCATATCCAGCACTTGAATTAACTGGTAAATAAGAAGGAAATTTTTTAAAGCTATATCAAGATAAATAAAACATTCTATTTAAGTTTTAACTTTGATGTGCATATTTTCCAGTTTTGATATGGAGTATTTTCCTACTTATTATTAATTTAACACAGAAAGATATCTGCATATCCAAGACTGCAGAGGGACTGATCCTTTTAGATAACTGAGTTACCCTTGGAGAGGTTATATGTGGTTACCCTTCATATACCTCCCAAAGTCTTTCCTGTCAATGCTGTCAAAGCTCCATTAAAAAAGCCAGGTTCCTGCAAAGTATTTACTGACCACTTAAAATATCTCCTTCCTCTTTCACTCTCCCCCTCTGCAATGGATCACTGTGCAAAAGGGAAAGAAGAGCTATAAAATTATTCAGAAAGACAACATTTGAATTGTTTGCCTTGCAGCCACCTTTTAGCAGATGATGAAAATGAGAGCAGGTGATCTCTCAAGCACCTCTATAGTCCCACCTTCCCTCCCTAGTACCAAGTAAATCCAACTGATTGAGCCCAGTACCACGGAAGTGCTGGAGTTTGCCATGATGCCATTGCTTCTTACCTTTTCTAAACCCTGAAGTTCTTTATTTGATTCCCTTCTCTCTAGGGAACTAGTATGTGAAGACTACTATACTCATGTGTCAGCACTTGCACTAAGTGTATTACTCAGAATAATACACTACCTTATCAACACAATGAAAAGCCAAGAGAAGAAAAGTAAGGCCTGAAGAGGAAATTATTCTTAAGTGTGCCATAATGAAATTACAGCCCTCAACAGGCATTATAGAATCACTCAGAGTACCATTTCTGTAACTGCCTACAGTATAAAATGTTAGGTTTCAAATGTAAAAAGAACTCTGTACAGGAAAATGAACAACATTAATAGCTCACACAGGGTAAGAGAAAGCTTTAACCCTGACGAGCTGCAAGACAAAAGCATCTTGTCTCTGAGTCAATAGCTCAAATTTATGTCCAAACCACGTAATAAGTCACACCATGTGACAGTGTCAGATTTAACTTCTGAGTCCAAAATATTAATCAATGTGTCAAAAGAGAAGCATAATATTTTTTTTGCCTATAATATCAAGTAACTAGATGCCTGGGTGAAGCACTTCACTGTTTCTAAAGTCAGGTGTGTGTTATTGACAAGTGTATAATATTGAAATACATACTTCCCATTGTCTCTGTGGAATTTATCAGAAATTTAGAGACAGTAAAGCAAACTCATAGAAGTCCCTGCCTTATTTTTTTTTTTTTATTTTTTTTCAGTGGAGCAAGCAGTTTCCCATTAACAGCAAGAGCCAGCCTAGTGTTTGGGCAAAATGCCTACTGGGGGAACAACATGAGGCTTGTTCATTGTGTACATTCTGATTTCCACTAACTTCTCTTGGTAGGACACCAGATGTAGATTTCTGGTAGCAATGAAACTATTTGTGCAGCACGCTACAAACTGCCTGCCATCCTTACTCCATCAAGGAGAAGGAGCCTTTTACAGTAAAAAGCACTGAAGATACACTGATTCAATGAAAAAAAGACTCCCCAGAAAAAAATATTCAGTCTACTCAACTCAGGAATCCCTGACATAGTTTTAAACTGTTGCATTCTCCAAGAAAAGGAATTTCCTTTGTCTTCACTACTGCTTAAAAAGAAGCAAACAGCTAACTGAGTCAAAAATCTTGGGCAGGGGGAATACAGGAGAGATGGGGAATAAAAACCTCAAGGAATTTCTTCTTTCAAAGCTAATTCAAAGTATTTGTAATAAATTTTAGCCATAACTAATGCAAATGTGAATATAGTAACTGGCTCTCCAATTATGCCTCAATTAAGTCAGTTCATGTTTTGAGATACTTTTTATAAACTCTTCCTGTACATCATGGCTAACTGTAATAAAACTCCAGAACCAGCCTGTGAATCTACTGTCTCCCTTCAACACATCTCACAAGAGAAAACTACACAGTAGAAAATAAGTAAAAATAGTTTGCTGTTTCCACCTTTATTTCTGATGCAATGATCATTCTGTAAAAGTTATTTACGGTGCACCACCAGAAACAACAGGAAATAGTAGAAAAAGTGTTTAGTATAGTTCATTTACAGAACCATGTTTATTAATTTTCTTGTGAAAGCCGAAATAAAGCACCCAATATTATTTTAAAGCAAGTCCCTTTGACTTGTTTGCAGTATATGTCCAGTGTATTTTTAAGACTTCTTGATACTCTTGCTGACTGATGAGAGGATTCGAAGTAGCTGAGAATTTGCCTCTTAATTTTTACTACATATGTATGTAAGGAACAATAGAGTAAGTAGCACAGACAAGAAGTACGATGCTTGAATCAGGCAATAAGACTCACTTGAGAGGGTGTACTTGTTAGCTCCATCTTTTCATGGGATTTTTCCTTTGCTATTCGCGCAGCTTCTTTGAACTCCTGAAATTTTTCAGCAAACTGAGGTACATATGTTTAAAGAATAAAAAAAAGAAAAGAGAGAAAGAGTAGGCGTGAAATAATACATTACATGCAGAACAGAATACTGTACTTTGCATTTCACAAAGTCAAATTCTGTCAGTAATTTTAAAAAATTTTCTTCTTATTAGATACTAATTTAAATGAGTTACACAGTGACATATCTTTCAGGCATAATGCACAATCTTCACATGTCAGGAAAATGACAATGCAATGAAGCATGATCTGTTGCTGGTAGTTTTAAGAAACTCACCTCAGGGATAGCTAATAATAGCAACAAACTACCTTGCATAGCTGCTTTCAGATTCAGGCTTTACCCTTCTCAAACAAGAAACAATCTGCTTCTGAAGCCTAATGTGGTCACCATGAGCCTGAAAAGCTTTCAGTGTACTCTGTTCTTTCATGACTGAAATAATACTGATGTCTTTCCAAATTTTATCTGCATTTATAATTTCAATAGCTAATTAGAAAAGCAACAGTGGAAATAACTGTGTTCATCTCTAGAATGTTCATTGACATCAATCAAGTTAAAGAACAAATTAATTGAACTAGAACTGCCTATACTGAGCACTAAATCATGAAATTGCACATGGAACTGCCATAGTAGGCTTTATTTCTATGCTACATGTACCTCTTCCAGAAAATAGCTAAAGCAGGAATTTAGAAAGATATGCCCCCTTAAACCTGAAAGGTTAAATCAATTAGTAAGAATAGGCCTGGTTTCTCTGGCTAGAAAAAAAATTGGCTTCACAGTTCTCATCTTTCCACTAAACAAATTGCTAGAGTAGCCACACATTTGTTTTTGTGTCCTACTGCTTTAATACAGGACATTATCTACATATGATCAGCTTAAGAACAAAATGATTTTGCAAAAATATCAGAAGCTTCTCCAGCAGCTTCTAAATCTCTTTGGCAGCAGCATATGAAGATTGAATATGAAAAAATTGTTTTGCATTCAGTGTATATACAAGGTACAAAGGCTACCTTTTGTGTGGCACAACCTCACCAATTATTTTCAATCAGAACTTCACTTACTACACAAGACCTAAAAAACCTTACTGTCTTTAAACCTTTTTCTGGTAGGCTACTAATATCTAAAGAAATGTAATTTCTCTCCACTTGTATCCTGTATTTATTTGTTACATTATTTGAAAGCTTATTTTTCCTGAAAGTTTAATCCAGCATCAAAAAAAGTCTCAGAAGAGATGATTAAATTGGCAACAGATCAGCAGAACCAGATAATACGTTTTTAAGACTTGTGCCTAAATCTCAAAATCTCATGGGTAACTTATTATTTAAATCAGCCTTAAGACCAGAGAATTATTAAATGGCAAATATGATGCTGAGGTTTAGAATAAATGGCTGAAGACAAAGGCAGTAAATATGACAGTCATAGAAAAGTTAAAGAAAGAATATCACAGAATATCGTAGATCAACTCTAAGTAAGAGCCATAAAAGCCCAATTTGGTTGAGATTTTCACAAATTTTCTAGAATTCTTTGAGACAGCCAGGTGATGGATAATAGCTGTCTCTTGGTAAAATTCCTGAATAACAAAGATGAGGTCCATGGTGTGCAAGGAGTTTTCTGGAAGATCACATTTTTAAGGAAAAGATGAAAAATTGTGCATGGAGACTACGTAAGGCTGCTGCCAGTGTCCATGTTGGCACTTTCCATTTAGCATATTCTTTAAGTTTTATGGAATAAATCAGGTCAGCTAACTCAAGAGGATAAGACAGCAAACCCTAAAAGGAGCATTTCTTCTCATACATCAGGATACTATCAAAAGCACAGACAAATTCTGAATGAGAAAGTAATCTTAATTTCTCCTGAAAGTGAAAGGACGTTCTGTTTCTCCTACTGCAGCAGGAAGTGGGACTCTGCTAACGAATCATGGTCCTGTGAATATTCTCCAACACAAGTGTCTTTCAAGTATCACCAACATCTGATGGAGCAGTCTTGAGATGAATTTGTGGTCTAACATTGAGAAAAGGCCTACTGAACAGAAATAAATGTTTAATTAATTTTCCTCTATACTGTTTGTATGTGAAGTTGATTAGAGTGCCATTAATCTTCCATCAGATAGTTTCACTCCACTAATTCCTATTCACAATAATTGTACAGAAAAGAGGTTGCCATTGTTGCACTCTACTCAAACAATTAGTTCAGAAGGAACAAAAAACAAACAGCACAAAAGTCACATGTACTATGATATGCAGACAATACTGTGAGAATAAACTGTTTCCTTTGTCTGCTGCGATTATTTATATTATTAAACTGTGGAAATTGGTCACAGACTAGACCAACTTTTTTTTGTGGTTGCAGGATGCTTTTTGCTCCCTGGAACTTAAACCACAATCCTAAAGTGCTAGCTATATCACAGTGCTATGGTAAAGCTGGCTATGATGCACGGAAGTGAGAGTAAGTAATCTGAGGGAGAGACTAAACAAGAAAGAGAATATAGACACGATTTCTCTAAAGTTACAGGGCAGATGTAAATCAGCTCTTCTGATGCCCAACCAAACATACCTACCAGCTCCAGTGGCTTAACAGCTTCTAATCTAAAGAAAAGTTTTCTTTCACATCAATATGTTTATCATTTTTTAAATAACACAAAAAGTTTAATCCTTAGGAATTTTAGTAGCAATAATTGGCAGTTGCTATTCATATGGACATCAGTTTAATAATTAAGATATAATACAACAGGAACAGTATGCTGAAAAGGGCCCAGAGATTCACCATAATCTTCAGAAAAGGTCTGTGATTGTATTTTTCTTAATACATTTGCTTATTCTCCACAAAACAGCAGTCTGAGTAACTGCTTAACAAAAAAATAAATTAAGAAAAAATGTCTACTGTAGCCTTCCAGATTAATTTTTCAACAGCAATATAGAGCTTTATGTCAAAGGAATATTTATAAGTCCTAGACATCTGCTTGAGGGCAGTGAAAAGAATGGGATTGAAAGAACTGTAGTTAAGAAGGCCACAGAGGGAGGGCAAGAGAAGAGATGAGAACAAAGCAGATAAAAACCCCCCAGTGTATTTTCACTGGCAAGGATAACCTAGAGCTTGAAGTCAGGCAAACAGAGTGTGCAGGATGCTTTGCCTTCAAAGAATCATCTGTGAATAAGAAAACAAGCTAGTCTACGAGAGCAGTAAACTAGATCAGCATTTGTGCTAAAGACATTGAAACATTAAGAAAACTTATTACCACGTTGGTAAGCAAAGGCTTCTAGGACATACACACCAAACTAACTGACGAGGTTTCTGAGTTCACTGAAGCAACAATAGGTGTGCAAATGTACATGCAATACCAGAATCACTCAAAATGTCCTGTGTTTGTGTTGCTTTGTGGAAAGGAAAATCAAGTGATTATGAAAGGAAGAAATCTCACAAGTTTGATGCTTGCCCAAACAAAGTAGCTGTACTGGGTCTCATTTTAATGGTTTTCTGGCAGGCCATGCTTATCCTTGGATAGTGACAAGTATTTTCTCAAAAGACCTGCTATGATTACTCTTCCTTCAAACAGCTAGCCACCGTTATCCCTTCCTGAAACATGTATTTCTCTTATTGCACTTGGGTATCCAAATCTTTTCTTTATTTCAAATATGAAGATTTTCTGTTTAATATATACACAAGTTCTTAAACTGAACTGAAATTCCTCATCTGAAAAAAAAATCACACTTGTACAGGTTCCTGGACTCATCTACCAGGGCAGTAGCAAAACCAACAAGTAATATAGAAAGGATGACCTTGGAATGAGGTCTATTTCTTTCCCACAGAAATAGACTAGAAAAGAAACTCATGTATGGCACATATAGCTTTAGCAAACATTTCAACTTTTGTATTCCAGTAGAAAATGTATTTTTCTTTTACACTGAATATATTTCCCACTAGCTTTACTTTAAGGTGGCAAACTTTGAAATAACAGTCATTTGATGTACTACATAGTAGAAAAGTGAAAGTGAATGTAGCCTAAAAGACAAAAATACGTCTGAAGACTACCAGACGGTTTTTAAAAAAGAAAAGCCTAACAAATTAGTAATCAGAAAACATTAACAACATAAAGTGTAATAGGCTTTAATCTCCCTCCTTTCCTACATCAGTTAAAAGAAAATTTGCAGATATCACACTTACACTTGTGCTTTTACGTTATACGGGTTGATACAGAACTTTTTTTGTAAATTATTTTTAAATAACAACAGTAGTAGTAAGTACTGAGTCAAGATATAGTGAGCAGAAATAAAATACACTTAAGTAGCTTCACTAGCTGAAGAGTCACCACTGGTCATACTTACTTTCGAAAGGTGATGTTCAGATGAAAATCCCAAGCCATAGACTGTATTCGCCCTGCTGTCTGCCCACTGGCCAAACTTCTGGGATGTTTTAGTAAATGTCATGTTTGGGGTGATGGTGCTGTTTATTATTGCCTGAAAAACATAATAATTGTTAAAAATGGACTTTGCGGTTTTTATTTTTTTTAAAGACAACTCATAATTGAAAGTGCCAATCTTGAAGGCAATTAACTGAATACACTGAATGAGACACACACTGGGAACTAGGGAACAGTTTTCTAATTCAAACACGGCTAAAGTTGCAAAGGCATATTTTTGCATACATTGTGTAAAAGAAGGAAAAGCTGGGGAGAAGAGTAGGCATCAATTTGCAATTGCAAGCAGACCTTTAGAGGTTCTACATATAAAGATTATGAAAGTCTTTTTCATCTCACACTTGTATTTCTTTGTCCCCTATGGCAGTGCCTCTCAAGTTGCCTGCTGCTCTCCCCTCACCCCTGTTGATCATGAGATTCTCACTGAAAAACACTCAATAAAACAAAGGAGCACATTTTCTTTTTAAATTTCTGTTCTACAAGAGTCTGTTTCCTTTACACACATACAAGCAAGATTAATAATGGCAGGGTCATACACAAACTACAGAATAATTTTTCTTCTCTGGTTCTTGTTCATACATCTACAGAATGCAAGAATATCATCCTCCAGCATGTAACTTCTGATAATACAAACACAAAATGCGATTTCTAGGTGATACGCTGGTTCTGCTAAAAGCAATGGAAGTTTCACTGTGGATTTCAACAGCATTTCCGTCACATTAAAGAATACATAGGTGAAGCACAAACTGTACAAATGTGAAGCACATCACACGATTTTCTCAGGATGGTGACTGAGAAACTTCAACATCACAGAGACCAAGTACTGCTCTCCTAAGACCAAGATCCTCTAGAAGTCAAAATCAGTCTATACTACTTGAATGTTATGGATTTCTGGATGGATATTGAAATAAGTAGTTTTTTAAAGGAGTTTACTTTGCACCCTTTGCTTTTGCTGAGAGATTTGGGTACCACTGGAGCACAGCTACCATCAGATTAAAATTTTCTGTGAATTCTACAGGACAAGTCCAAAAAATTAAAGCTGAAGGCCCAGCCAAGCTCTCAAACAGCACCCAGTATACGGTGATTCTCAGATGAAGTGGTAGAGAGGAGTATTGCAAGAACATGCAAAAGAATACCGTGTATTGCAACATGTAGAAAGACTAGCAAAGATACTGCAGCACAGATAAATTAAATAAAACTCTTTCTTGGTGACTTTGGCAGCCTCATATACTCACACTAATGAAGATGAGCAAATCTGAACATAGCCAATTCTTTCCGATAATCTTTGCATCCAAATACAAATTCTGCCTGCCACTGGGAACAACCCCTTGAAAATTCTGGAATGCCTGAAAGCTTACATTTGAGCCAAGAAGCCTCATCAGATCAAAGACAGGATTTGCTGTGTGACCAGAAAATGGAGAACCATCTTCAGCATTGTCTGAAAGACATCCCTCAGACTTTCATATAGAAGCTGCTCCGTGAAGTCACTGGCACATGAAACATTATTCTCCTTTGTTTAGGCATAAGGTTTGGAGCTCAAATAAAGCCATCAGATTTCTTGCACAGTCACCTCCAACTGATCACCTAGAAAACAGCTGTCTATAGCACACAGGACAAAAGAGAGAATGTGAGACAGGACTTCTCTGAAAAGATGTGCTCTGGAACCCTTTTTTTACTTGTATGCTTCTCGTCACTGTTACTGGTTGGAAGCCTACTTTTGAAATAATCAGGTGGAAGCCCAGAACAGAGCTGTGCAAACTCATTTAATGCATAATCTCACTTCCTGTGGAAGCTGTCAACAGTAATATGCTTGAAATTAAATATCCTGGGGACTATGATCCCAGATCCTTCCTCCCAGCTCGAGCTCTAGCTATGTTTTCTAGACTGCTTAAGCCCAGGCTCATCCATTGCTTGATTAATTGATGAAACTTGCATCACATATCAGAGAGCATGAGTATTATGTCACGGACATAACTTCCTCAATTCAGAAGAAGACTCCAGTGCTAACACTCCAGAGCTAAGACCCCCAAGTAAAACACAGGTTTAAAGCCTTCACAGCTGCCATTTCCTGCAGGGACAGGAACTTAGCTGGTTGCAGCTTAACCCAGTCAAAAACCCGGGAGAAATGCTTCTGCTGACCACATGACAGGCTGCAGCATGGACAACCTGAACTTAGTGCCTGGTCCAGAATGGGATAGCTTTTTTGACAGCCAACTGCATTTATTCTGGGTTACGTTGACAGTCAAATTGCTTTCTTGCAAGAGAGAAAGGTAGGAAGAAAACTTTTAAAAAATAACTGTGTTGAGAGAGAGTTGGCTGTGATTCTTCCCTTTATTTATCAATTGTACAAGGAAATCAAGGTTTTCCATCTTCTCTAAATTAAAAGCCTTGGTATTAAAAGCTAGGTCTCTCACATGCAAAACTATGTTTTAAAAGTGTAGTGCTAGAGCATCCTACAATTACAGTCCAGTGCCAGCTACCTCTGGAAAGAACTAGATATCAAACCTTTGTATATTTAGCTTAAAAAATACATTTATTTTTTAAAACCAAAATTTATAATTAAGCCTGCCTTGTCCATTCAAATGGGTGCTGCTTTAACTGCTCTCCTCTAATCCAGATTTCACTGCAGAGTTATCAGTATAACAAGTGTCAAGTATTTCATTAACTTTTAAGAATGTTGTTTCCATAAATGAGCAAGAAGATCTTAAAAACAGAACAGAGTGTATCTGACAGGAAGACATTTAGCTTTTGCAGAAAACTGATTTAGTTATCTTCAGGCTTTTTTGGAATTATAAAATAGCTTTCATGTTTCCCTTTCATATTACTTTAGTGATGAGAAAATAGGGCATGTGTCTGAGGTGTTCATTTTACTGACTGCAAACCCAACAGCTGCAAGATATATAGTAGTGGCCAAATACAATTTTATGTTGTGCTAAAACTAATGGTAATAATAATTTAAGACACAGAACTTTCTAACTCTTTCAAAGGAAAATCATGGAACACTTGTGGGTCTTACTTAAAACAGGTCTTACTTAAAACATTTATTGAGCATTTAAAGGATTGTCACTTTAAAGTGAGACAGTAATTAAAATAACAAGATCATCTGCAGTAACACTGATGGGAGACTTGACTGAGCAATAATATATGTAAGGTTCATGGAACCTGCACACTGGGAAACCACTCTTTTCCAGAGCCATCTCCCATTCTAGATGACTATAAAATTTTAAGTTTGTTTTCCTACCTTGTATCTGTGAAAAAAAAAATCAGAGTTAACTAGTATAGCAAGAACCACATTATTCTTGTTCTCCTTCCTTTTCTCAGAGATGGCGAGAGACAAAATGGAAAAGACAGTGGGACTTGGAATAATCCTAATGTCTGCCTGTACTGTTATTGGAGAAATAACGGAAGCTTTGTTCCATCACCCAGGAGAAAGAAGTACTAAAACACATTTTCCAAGGAACTCTGAAATGGGTATATAATTAATGAGAAATGAAAGCCTTAGCAACAACTGCTCAACGTTGTCATGCCATACTTCATGAGAAATCTAATTTTTCAGGCTGTCTTGATTCTGGGACTGATAGGAGAAAAAGGTTGCATAAAATATATTTATTCAAGAGGTCAGAGAAACCAGATTCAAGTTCTATCAGATTACTTGCATCAAGATTTCTCTGCTATGGGCAACAGGGCTCCAAATATTGTGCATGACAAAAAAATACATAGCCTATACACTGAACACCTAATAGTCATAGAACATTTTTGTAGTCAAAGTTAGAGGGACACACCTCATATCTGGTGCAGGATATTTCAAGAGGAGACTGTAGCTTCAGAAAACATTACACAAAATGCATTAAAAGCAAGTGGAAGTTGCATCTGTAGGACCTGTCTCGACTAAATTGAACTCAAATAAGGAAAAAAACCCTCTCTTTCAAAATTAACAAAGGCAACATAAGCAAATTCAGGTTGGAAACTGCAACACGCAATAGGGGAGTGAAGATCATGTCTTTAAATGTCCTTTTGTTTCCAAAAAGTAATATTCCATGACTCTCAGATAATCAGTATAGAAGCTAAATTTTATCCAGGAATACTTCTGAAATGTACCAACCTAAAGAGAGGGAAGGGTGTGGGACAGAAAATAGGATTACCACTCAAATCTGAAGTATAACTCTCTCCAACATTCCTTACTGCAGTCTAGGTGAATATACATGTAAGCTGCCTTTATTTACTGGCTTACTGCTCAGCATCTGAGAACTGAGCACATCAGTCTCTCCACCACACAAACCCAAACAATGCTGTAAACCCCAGCAGCACCCATGTATACAATAAAACCTGGCTGGATTTATTCCCTCTGAGGGAGTGGCATGACAGCTTCAAAACCAGTAGGGTTTGACAAGTGTTTTTGGCAACATGTGTATTGTCAGCAGCATTACTGACATGCAGCTGTATGCCATATAGCAAATACTCTCTCTGGGTGCACACAAAAATACTTTATATTTACATTTAACTCCTTGTACATAAAATATTGTATATAAACAGACATGTGAAAAAAAATGGGGTTTTAGGTAAAAATAAAAGAACTGTCTGGGACTTATGCTGGAAACCCACTTAAAATTCTTCCATGTGTCCCTCTGCTATTCACCTGCATATGTTTCAGAGCAGTGTTGTGAATGCCTGAAAAAATTGAACTCTCTTAATCAATGACTGGAATTCTAGATCTTCATGTAAGACTTGGATGAAAACATTATTAGGACGGCAGCACTCACAGAGTAAATAAAAGTGATGAACTGCATTATCAGTATATCCTGCCATTAGTACTGGATGTAAAGGGAATGCTGCAGTAGACAAAAGAAGAACTAAATAGGTGAACAACTATTTGACAGTTTAATTCAGCAGGAGTTGCAGCACCAGGATGAAGACAGAGGAACCCCAGTGGATGTGAGAATAAGGATTTTGTATATTCTCCAGATCAGTTAAAGCACTACCTTTTATAGCTGGTAGTCTTGATTTCATACATCATCTAGTTCCAATCCCAGTGTCTTTATTCATAAATACTGACTCCAAATGTATTTTAATTATTTTACAGAACTAATTGGATCATTTGAAAGAAGACTGAGAAAGAAAAAAACAAACTAAAACTTAAAGCTGGAAAAAGTCTGTTAGGCTCTGATACCAGTCTCAGCCACACGAAGTAGAGATTTTTGACTATGGCATCAATTTCTATATACTTCTTTGTGATAGAAAATCTCATTTAACATTTAAAATAGTAATATTTTGGGTATTTAAAAAAAAAGCAGGGTAATAATTTTCAGTTTTCAATAAGTAGTCATAAAATCTCTGTGAATCACACCATGCTTTTAGCAGAGTACTTCATTTCCAATCATTGTGAATGGATGAATTTCCAAAAGTTTCAAATGAAAGTCTCTGGAAAGGATCATAACTTTTGATTACAGTCTGTATATCTTTAATGCCCTTAGTGTAGAGTTTTCTGCTACTGTTTGTAAAGGTACTGTTATTATAACTCTGTGGGTAGAAACAGTCAAGGATTTTCTGCACATCAAATTAATTTCTTAGACAACATGTTTTACAACAGCAGCAGCTCAGCACAATATCCTATCTAGTTAAAACAGAAAAAAACAAACCAAACCAACCAAACAAAAAAATCACAAAAAAATCCCACTAAAACCAAACCGAGTCTAGATAAAAGCTTACTATTTATTAGGCAGGCTTTATTAGGAGGCAATCCTCGTATTCTCTACAGCAAAAATTGGAAGATTACATAACAAAGGATTTACTAAGTGATTATGGCCACTGAACAGATGTCCTTCATAATGCTGAAGTTAATTATATTGATAAATGACTGAGTACAGAAACGAAAACAAGTTGCTGCAACCCTATTCGTACTTTTTGTACAACTTTCTGTCTTTTTAGCCTTCTCATTGCATTAACCAAGGAACAGGTCATCACTTCAATCCAGCAACAGTTATTGAAGTCAATATAACCACACAGAAAACAGAATTCACGAATAAACACATAAAACATATAATGAGGCAATGTTACCATTTTAAAATGTAAGTAATCTGTTGGTCAGATAATGATACAAACATCTGAGAAGAAACACGAAGAACATCAAACTGGAAAATAGTAACAAAAATGTTTCAGACACCTAGGTTTTCTGAAATAAAATTTACCTTTGAGCCATCCAAACTGATTATCCTGTAGACATTTCTTGTGCTGTCATAGAAGTAGGACACAGTAACAGCATGCTTGCTGGTGGGAACCCAGTTCTTCTTAGTGTTTGGGTCAATCTGGAAGACGTGAGCTCGGGTGCTGAAGATGGGTTGTTCCCTGAAGGACGGAGAGAAGAAGTCATTAATCTAATTTGTACATACTACCATTACACACAAGCTATCTGCCAGCTGAGCCCATTTGGATGTACACAAGTTACTCTGCATGATAAACCTTGCCTCATGACTTCCGTATGAGTTGCTGCATAGAGCAGATAAGTTTGTTAATACATATATACAAGCAAAATGCAAGTCTTCTAAGGCAAAAATCAGGACCCAGTTGTGGAGTCAGACAAACACAGATACCTCTAATATAGATTCAGCATCATCCCATCATCTCCCCAGCTCTTCACTGCCCATCTATCTCTTTAAACTAAATGGCATGAATGCACATGTAACTTCTCTCACAACACTGCACATTGCACAATATGCATAACTTCAAGCCCACTTTTCCAAAATCTTCTAATACTCTGATTATTCACATAAATTTTTATGCCACAATCTGGAACTGAACTGGCCAATTGAATGCAATTACTCTAAAACTAACATTAATTAAGGCCAGGAACATGTGTTGTGAATCCCTCATCCTGTGGAGCTTTACATCTGAAGGTATTTATACTAACAATAAACAATGTATAAAATACATTTTAAATTGTAAATTGCTTAGCAAATAAAATTATGCAGGGCAAAAAAACCACCTTTTTATAATTTAGAATTTATAATTTTTTTCCCCAGGACCACTACCAGGACATACAGCACAGCACAGAAATCTAAAAACATTTTAATATCACTAAGATGGTGATAAAATAGCCTTCTACAATAGAGTGACTGCATCAGTGGACAAGGGGAGAACTGTGGATGTCAGTTACCTGCACTTCTGTAAAGCCCTTCATACAGACCCCCTACAACATACTTCTCTTTAGATTGCAAGAGATGGATTCAAGGGATGGACAGTTTGGTGGATAAGAAACTAGTTGCACTGTCATATCTAGAGGGCAGTGATTAATGGCTCAGAGTCCCAATGGACACCAGTTATGGTATGTTCACCAGTGACATAGAGAATGGGACCGACTGCACCCTCAGCAAGTTTGCACCTGACCCTCAATCTGAGTGGCACAGCTGACATACCTGAAGGGTGGCATGCCATTCAGAGGGTCCTGGACAAGCTCTAGGAGAGGGCCCATGTGAATCCCATGAGGTTTAACAAGACCAAGTGCAAGGTGCTGCACCTGGCTCAGAGCAACCCTGGTACCAACACAGGATGGGGATGGACAGATGAGAGCAGCCCTGCCCGGAAGGACTTGGGGGTGCTGTGGATGAGAGGCTGGACATGACCCAGCCATGGGCACTCCCAGCCCAGAGAGCCAAACGTGTGCTGGGCTGCATCCAGAGCAGTGTGGGCAGCAGGGCAGGGAGGGGATTCTGCCCCTCTGCTCTGCTCTGCTGAGACCCCACCTGCAGTGCTGCATCCAGCTCTGGGGTCACAGCACAGGAAGGACATGGACCTGCTGGAGGAGTCCAGAGGAGACCACCAAGATGATCAGAGGGATGGAGCACCTCTCCTATCAGGGAAGGCTGAAAAAGTTGTGGCTGTTCAGCCTGGAGAAGAGAAGGCCCTAGGGAGACCTTATAGCAGCCTCTCACTATGTAACAAGGGGCTACAAGAGAGGTGGTAGAGGTACTTTTTTACCAGGGCATGCAATGATAGGACAAGGGGTGATGGCTTCAGACTGAAAGAGGGCAGGTTTAGATAAGACATTAGGAGGAAATTCTTCACCATGAGGATGGAAGAGGCTGTCCAGAGAAGATGTGGTTGTTCCACCCCTGGAAACGTTCAGGGCCAGGCTGGACCAGGCATTGAGCAACCTGGTCTAGTGGAATGTGTCCCTGCCCACGTAGTCAAGTTGGAATCAGATTATCTTTAATGTCCCTTCCAAATCAAACTATTCTATGATACTGTAGCTGTCAGTGTAAATTTAGCTACATTTTAATGACAAATTGATTGCTGTATTCTTTAAGGAATGCTGCCATCAAATTCCAAAGATATTAAGTACCAGGACTTTAGTTTGAATTTAACTTTTTAGGTATTTTGACTCTCATTTTCACGGTGTGAAAAAACATATCCTTTGACCTGCCCTCATTTTCTTTTCAGAGATATGTTTTTAATATTTTTTTTTCCCAAAGTAAAAGGAAGTGTGAAAAACCCACAGAATTTTGAGTACTTGTAATCAAAGGGGTTTACTTTGGCCTCACTACAAAGGGGTACACATGTGAACTCTCTGAAATATCTCTATTGCTCGGCAGGAAGAACAGCTTTCAGTAGCAGAATTGTATCCCTCAGCTGGGAGTCAAGATTCCTTGAAGTTCACCGGCTGACAGACATGGTGCTCTCCTATGTTGGGTGTTGGATGAAACGACAGAAGTATGCAGAACAGATCAGAAACAGCAAAACAGAGTTCCAGTGAAAGATAATTCTTTAGGGAGCGAGGGCAAGGGAGGCCAAGGGGATCAATGCACATGCTAGTTCTGCACAGAAATGCACCCTCAGCACCAATTCATCTTTTTCTAGTAAATCACCAAGCTATAGGACATTGCACAAATATTTTCCTGCTTCAAATCCCTTGCACACAAATGTTATGGCCTTTTGTTTAACAAAACAAACTAATTCTTTTTGGTCTTTTGATTATCTACAATTACTTTTTCAATCAAACTTTAGTTGTCTTCAATATTGTATCTATTTCATAATTTACCTCCCAGTTAAGCATATGCCAATATCAAAGGGATGTGCATTAACATAATGCACCAGCTCTTTAACCCTGGAAAATTAAAAATGGAAAAAATCTTAGAAGCCTGACAATTGTTTTGATGAATATTGACATTGAAAGGAAACTATAAAGGCTCTGACCATGTTAAGGAAAGACCAAAGAAGAACTGAATCCAAGATGTAGTTGCGTGTTTAATGAATATATATTTGACCAGCACTGATGCTCAGTTCACTCGTAGTACAGTTTATCACATAATTGGGACTTTCAACACAATATAGGTTAGGATTTAAATACTTAAAAGGCAGGTGAGTACTATATGACTAAAGTGAGTGTCAGTGAAACTCAACTGTTCAGCCTTAAGATGCTGCTCTCCAGCACTGTCATGACAAAAATCTTCCACAGCCCCACCTAAATATCCTCAATTTGTTTGATGGTATGGCCTGCATGTTCCTGCTGATTGCTCAGCAGTGCTGCTCAAGACAAACCAGAGCACTTTGCAGGGCAGAGTGTGGGTCTGGCATAGACAGCAGTCAGGTATGCAACAGTATAAATGAAGCTTATCAACACTTCTTTAATCACTTCTGATAAAACTAGAGTTACAGTCTTTTCTTTCCATATTTTAAGTACAGCTTTATTGAATGACAAGCTGTCTTCACTCTGTGGAAAAACCATAGCTCCCTTTGTTAAAGGAGTTGGATAAATCATGATTTTTGCCAGATTACTAGGGTAATTAGGATTTTTTTCTGACAAAGACACTAAACTTCAGATGACTCTAGAATTAGACCACTGTTTTGACACTTGACAATGAACACTTATAAAGATTATTTCTGCAAGCTAATGGAAGTTATGCGCTATATTATCTACAGGATTAAATGTGTTGTAGAACCAGTATGCACCACTGAAGTCCTTCAAAGCTGCTGTACAATTACATCATCTGTACTTTTCTATAGCAACATACTATATAGAGCTACTTAAATTTTAGATTTCCTAAAACAGCTGTGAACAAGCAACATGTGATGAATAAAACATGTAAAAATATTTGTAACTTCAGCCAATACATTTTACATAAAACTTTTGCTCTTCCATTATCCACATAAGGACACAATGCCCTCCCAGTCTTAAGCTGCAATCAATCCAGCTGAAATAATATTAGTTGAAGCAATATTGATTAAATAGGAAGATAGCTTCCTCTTTGCCTCCCTAAGTGGTCAAA
>VWZS01001248.1:211258-230593 GCA_013397075.1 Rhabdornis inornatus
TCAAAACATTAATATATTTTAAAAATTATAACATATATTTCTATATATAAAAAATAAGTCCCCTATTTTTCACAGGATCACAGAATAAGTTGAGTTGGAAGGGATCCTCAAGGATCATTGAGTCCAACTGTTAGCCCTACATAGCACCATCCCCTTATTTTTGTCCATATGGAGTTGAGAAAGGAAGAACAGCTTTAAAGAAGAAAAACGAATACTGTAAAAAAACCAAACCACCCTACCAGTTTCTCTCTTCCCTCTCTTCTCTTCCCCTTTCAGCTTTCTCTTCTTTTTCTTTCATTATCAGAAGGTATTCATACTCATTAAATACATTAGTAGGAACTAAGACAAGAACTCCTCACTAATTACAAAGTAATTCATTTTTCCAGAAATATAGTGATGCTGAACAAACTAACAAGAATGCCATAGTAACACAGTTTGACTATCAGAAATGTCCGCTCAGGCGAGGCAAAAACATTAAGGCTCATATCCTGCTGTTCTTAATTGCCTTAGGCTGCAATATTATGCTGGTCAAACGAAGACTAACAAAAAGCAAGTGCCAAGTCCCCCCTGGACCCAAGAAGCAATGTGATGAGTAAAGAAGCATAAGAAGTATCACTTTAGCAGGCAAAGTCATAACATGTTTTTCCACAATCAACATAGAAATTCATTCATTGACACTTGATCAGTCCTAAGCTAAGCTTAGGAGATAAATCTGTTTACTAACAGTTGAATGAATAGTTTGCAAAACTCTTTCCATTTTGACATCTTAACACAGCCCTCACAGAAAAGAAATGCAGACTGCTCAATATAGGAAACACGTTACACTAATCAAATATTGCATGAAAGAAGCTTAAGTTAGTATAGCACTTTCCTTGCTAATCCATAATTAATGTATGTTTCATTTTTAAAAAGTATCTATTCTTTAACATCTGGTATTTCTACAGCACTAGTGCTGAAGACCTCCTTTTGCTTATTTCTTCCTTCACACTATTGTTTACCATGACCCCAAAATTATTTTGAATGCCATAAAACCTGTAATTTCTCAAGGCTGGGATTCCATTGTCTTACTTACTCTGAAAACAATAAGGCCACTGAAAAGAAGTATGAACCTCTACAACATTACTTGATACTTTACTTGCCTCCCCTTATGGAGTGTTAATGATGCCAAAAAACATATTAAAAATTAGGTACAACACTCCCTTCCTCCTCCATACTGGCTAAATTGACAGTGTTTTGGCAGAGAAGTTGCTGCACTATGTAGGAAGAGGTAATGAACTTCCCTATGTGGACACAAGACCAGGCCAGGATTGCCGATGAAGACAAAAGAGACACGGGCAATGACTCTTAAGCAAGAGCTGGAGCAAAGAGCTGCCCGGGCAGAAACAGACAGCAGACACAGAAATAGGCTAACACTGTGTGACTGTGGCCCATGGAGGAACTGAGTTAAAAAGGAAAAAAAAAAAAAAAAAAAGAACCACCACAGGCACTGCCTGCCACCTGGAAGTTCTAAATTTCTCAGCAGAGGTATTTTCCCCAATCGGTAAGATGAAAAGAGAATGAATAAGCATGTATGATGGGGTGTTCTTACTCAGCTCAGTTTTGATAGTGAAAATTCCATGACATTCATGTCAATGCTTATTTCTCCAAAATGGATCTTACAAGCTTCAGTGCATTATCCAGACATCCTGGCTTTGATGCACATGGAGTCCACATACAAGATTGTTTTCAAAACAAGTCCAACAAAACATGCTTTGGAGATTTTTTTTCTCGGCGCAAACAGAGCAAGATTTTATCCATCAGGTTGCATGCAAAGAGTTTCAGAGGAAGATGATGCAATGATGCCACATGCAGACAAAAACAGGACAATATCCCTGTGCTCAAAATGGGAGTGCAATCACACTCCAAGCTGGTTAGAGTGGTGGAGACTGGACAAAAAGTGTGCTGTACTCATGCCATTACAGCAGACCCTGCCACATGACAGACTGCATGCTCAGCACACAGTCTCTGGCAGTCCTGAGGACTGCAAAGCCCCACAGTAGGCACCACACATGTTTTGCAGGTGGTCATTTTGCATACATTGAATTCTGAGCCTCTACAACAGCTGTCATCCAAGGAAATTTCTCCCCAGGTCAGATAACATGAACACTGCACATGGTATTTCAGGCATTTGCTGATTATCCT
This sequence comes from Rhabdornis inornatus, assembly GCA_013397075.1. Taxonomy (NCBI): domain Eukaryota; kingdom Metazoa; phylum Chordata; class Aves; order Passeriformes; family Rhabdornithidae; genus Rhabdornis; species Rhabdornis inornatus. The sequence continues at coordinate 213,440 of VWZS01001248.1, forward strand.
CAGATTTAGGATAGGACAAAGGCATTTTTACTTATACGAAATGTCAGCATACTAATCCCAGAGCTTTTTCCCTGTGTCCTGCTAGTCTTAAAAATATTCTCCCCTAGCTTGTTTCTGAAGCTGTAGCAAGCTTTTGTTACTCTGGGCAGCTTGAGAAGAGACTCCTGAAAAAAAATTATGAGCGTGATTAAAAGTGCACCTCTAGTCAAAACTAATTCATAAACTAAGCATCCAAGCACAGTCAGTGTTGTTTACGGAGTCTGAGTCAACAAGCTCTGCAAACAGTTCAAAGCAACAGGGAACCACAGGATTTTCCATGTTCATAAAAATGCTCTGAGGTCTGACAAAAACTGTATACATTTGGGGGAAAGTATTGCTTAACACTGGCTTCCATTGTATGGAAATTTTTCTGAAATGTAATCTTTTTTCTGGACAGGAAGTACCTGACAATACCATCTTGAAGTTAAAATTATATATAAAGTTGAACAAACACAGTCAGTGGACTTGTCTAATATGACTTCAGATTCTGCATTTTGTCTTACACACAACTTTAATGTACAATGTCCATATACAATAACAACTTTCATATCTCAAAACAAGCTTTGAGATAGTAAAAAAGGGGAAGTTACAATCAAGTAACCAAATCAAAATCTCTCCCATACCACTAGTGCTTTATCTAGTTCTACACCTACATTCTTAGACCTGTTTTTGCCATTACGTTTTGGGTTTGAATCAGGTTTATTTAAGTCAGAAAATGTTTAGAAAGTGGCTACAAAGAAGCTTGTTTTCTGTATACAGTTATCAGTTAATACATATGCCTGCCTATTTACCTATAAAGTTCAAAATATAAGCTTTCAGACTGTGCTCTGTAATTATATAACATTGCACATGCAGTGCCTTCAAGCTTTGTTCAAAGTTGCTTTGTTTCCATTCCAGAATCAGTTTTTAGTATTAGATTTTTAAGCACTTATGAGTTAGCATAACATCTCAAGTCATACCTTCCATTTTTCAGGATTTGAGGGGAGAAAAAATTATCTAAAGACCTTCACTAAACCTGTTAGGTCAAGTAAAAATACATTTACCATAGCCAGAAACATAATTATATACTGCCCATTACATTTTCAAGAGCCTGAAGTTTTAACCAATTTGCTACAGCTTGAAGTAGGATATTGCACAGTACTTAAAGAGACATAAGGTACAGGAAGTCAGTAGAAAATAGTTTAGTGATTATCAGAAATCTATTCTTTGAAATGTTAGTGTCTCTATAAAGATTAGTGAAAATCTGTGAGCTATTTGGACAACAGAGGGAAAGTTGCACTCTATCTGCATACCTTAACACCCCACACTTTTGAAAAGAAAAAAGTATACTTAATAAAAAACCCAAACAAAAACCTTGCAACATTTTACTGTGAGCTAAAAATTATACACAAAACATGTATGTATACAGCTAGATGCAAAGAATATAATTTTATACAAACCAAGTTAAATTTGATGTCTATGAGCAGACAGAACTCTATTTAAGTCAGCAATTATGGATTTTCACTAGCAGAAAAAAATTTTCATTGTGATTATTGCATCAATTAATAGAAGTTTTAGATTACATAGCAGATAAGTCAGGAAAGCACATAATTTCAAATATTTCTGATATCAATTCCTTTTGGAAATATTTTGGCACATCCACTAAGGTAGATGGCACCTTCAGAAGAGTAACAGAGCCACAGTGAAGGGACTGGAGCACAAGTCATAAGAGAAGCAGCTGAGAAAGCTGGGGGGATGCAGCCTGAAGAAAAAAAGAGGCTGAGGGGAGACCTTATCCCTGCCTACCACTGTCTCACAGGAGATTGTAGCCAGATGGGGGGTCATTCTCTTCTCCTAGGCAAAAAGTGATAGGATGAGAAGAAATGGCCTCAATTTGTACCAGGGAAGGTTTAGAGTATGTATTAAAGAAAAAATATTTATGGTAAGGGTTATCAAGGGTGCCCAGGGAATTGGTGGAGTCATCATTCCTGGAAGTGTTAAAAAAATATTTGGATATGGCACTTGAGGACATGTCCGTGGTGCTGGTTCTAGGCTGGTTGTTGGATTTGGTGATCTTACACGTCTTTTCCAACCTTAACAGTTACATGATTCACAGGTATGCAATCCTATAAAAGAGTCTGGTTGGGGAACAAATGGATGATTCTATATATGCCAATCTCAACCAAATGCTCGGGAAGCCCATACATGGTACCTTCCAGAGAAGGAAGGGAAAGAAAAGACATAGGGTAGTTTGATACAAACAGGCACTCTAAGACAACACTTGAAATGTATTGTCATCACGTGAAACCCCAAGAGTTAGGATTATCATACCTTGGGAAATAAAGCTCTTGCTATTGAACAAACATGAAGACAAATGAGAAAGTTTACCTAACCTCATCCCTCTTCTGTCTAAGCTTCCCATTTGTAAGGGACTCATGAAGGATCTAAGTAAACTTTAGAAAAGTAAAGAGCTTTTTCAACAACACTAATGTGCATTTAGCTGTAGGACAGGCATTACAGTCTCACAAATTTAGTAACATCAACAGCATGGAAGGCGGCAAAGTTGCAAAGCTGAGGACAAATCAGTGCCCAGTACTTAAAATTAAGGTATATAGTCGAGCAAAGAAAAATCCCAACAAAACTCTTAAATTTTTTTGGTATAATGACAGTGACTATGGAGCTGTTTATACTAAAGATTAACAAAGCTATCTGTAGGTTATATATAGGTGGGTCTTAAACTGATTTTTTTAAGACAAAGAAAAAGAAACACTGGATTTGCTTTCACTTCTGCAATTCTCTGGGTTCGTTTCAAATGTCTGTTCTCCGATGACCCCATACTCTCTTATCACATGCTGCTCAAGTTCAGCAGGTAGGCAACCAGCTGAAGTGTTGCAGGAAACATTAATAGCAATAATTTATCACTGACTGTAAAAGTTACTCCCATAGCTGAATGATGGTGCATGTCTCTAAGGTTTTCCTTATTTGTCCTTCCACACAACCTGAAAAGCTTATTTTCATAGCAGGAGTCAAGCAAGAGTTCTGGGAAACAAATGAGGTAACAAGAAGTGCATTATCAAGTACTCAGCTTTATCTTCAGAAAGCTCTCACTTCAGTTTAGTAACTTATTCCAGGGATATAGGTATCTTCAGAATTTTTCTAGGTACCTAAGTGATTCCTCTAAATTGTGCAAGTGGACAAAGGTATCTCTAACAAAACATTTGCCTTAAATTTGTTTTAATTACAAAATTGGACAGAACTAACCATTAGCTTTTAATGACTTAAGAGCAACTAAGCTATGTAAGGTTGAATTTCAGAATAGATACTTATCTGTAGTGAAAATACTAAGAAATCACGATAGTAAAATATTGCATTTTTTTCTTGAATTTTGTTCTGTTCGAAAATTCTTGTCAGGAAGCCAGGAGAGGACTTCTATCTTTAGAACTAGACAATTAATTTTAAGATGTACAACTACTTTCCACATCTAGTCATTAAAAGTATTTATCAGAAGTAAACAAAAAAAACCAACTTAATGTCAGGTTCTAGTCTATGAACAAAGAATCCTGAAACAATAGTGTAATGAGACATTTCTGCAAGAAGTCTAGATATTAATATTCCTGCAACAGCATTTACATGCAGTAAGCTAAGCTATGCTGCATCTGGAATTAGAAAAAAGCAGGCAATGAATCATCTAAAAATATTAGTTTCTCTCCATCCTACAGCAAGGAAATCCAACTTAAGCACACTTGCAATACAAGCAGAAAAGAGAAGAAAGCAGAAAGGAAGAAATACCACTATTCCTGCTTGTTAGTAAAATAAGTTTAGAAAGGCCCAAAAGCAATCCACAGCCAGGCCTTCTTGTTAGTTCCCCTAGGTCCTTGATACTCTCTGTACAGAGACAATTTTTCCTTTGCAATCTTTATCTAAAATGTTCCTGCAATGAAGTTCTGACAGCCAGACTACTCTTACAGAACTCATGCAAATATTTTAAGGGAGAATATTAAGTAGTTTAACCACTTATCTTGAATTTCTACTGTTAGTTCACACAGTACTTTAATACAAAGTCATGTGACAATTAAGTCATAGTTTCCTGTCTTCCTGCACCACCAGTCTTCTTGAGGTTAAATGAATAGATATTTTCTATATGGTCCTCAGGAACAATAACCATACTCTTCAAAAACTATTACAAGAGCTATAATTTCAAGGGGGGGTAGAAAAAAACAGAAGGAAAAAAAATAAAGAAACCCCTTACACAAGCACAGATTTCCAAATAACAGAAGCAGAGAGAGCAAGAGCACAAAGTAGCTTTGGGACCCAGAGATACTGCTAGTGAGGCAGGAGTTCATGTAGTGGTTTACAAGCAGGACCAGCAGCACTTTAATTTCCAGGTGCATAGAGAAAGATGAGGAAAATGAGGAGGAAGGCTCCAGATGGGACATAATTTTCAGCCTCTGCCATTTCCAGAATGCAAGTCTATTCATGACCTGCATATTTTCCTTTTTACATTTCACAAACACCCTCAAATTTATTCATGGATTCTTTAAGATCTAAAGTTCGGTAGTTTCCTTTGCAAAACAATTTTCAGTTTAATGCCACTCACAAATAACTAATTAGACCAATTGATGCTGACTAAACAAGGTGAGAATCAAGCCAAATTGCATGGGGCCACTCAGGTGCTCTTGCTGAGGCACAGATAAGTAGAAACAGCACCTTGCAAGGTCTTTGACGTTAATCATAGTGGTTGATGGAATTTAAGGGTAATAAGACAACAGCGGTAGAAATGCTGCCCATAGCAGCAGATTTAGAAAACTGGCAGACAAACTCTTTGCTTTGTCCTGATATGAAAGCATAAGACTGTCTGTAAATCAACACCCTCTGTTCTAAAGTTTAGTTAGATCATTTTAGTGGCTGAAATAAAATCCGTCAGCAGCACTGACAAGGGTCACCATGCACAGGTAGTGCAGTATGACAGAAGTGAGAATAGAGGGATGGCATGAAGCCATAGGACATGAAGCTATGTAGATCACTGAAATAGTAAGAGTGGCAATCCCACATCACCTTAGATTCCATAAAATATAGCAGAGTTCAAAAAACAATGCAAACATGGTATTTTCTGATTTGATATTCAGTGTGATTTTGCATGCTCCATCAAGTCTCATCATTGCCTACGACAAGGATTTCTGTTCTGATGGCTGTATTTCACAGCTATGGAGCAAAGTCGCAAAGCTGGAGTTTTTGACAATAGACCGATGAGAATCCTGGAACCTAGAAAATAATAGAAGAAATACAAAGTCATAGAATCAAGTCATCATGTGTTTCCATTGAGATAAACAGCAATTATATGGTAAACAGTGACACCATTTAAAATTAGTCTAACTGCTGTTTTTCCAATCATCTTTGACTTTGAGAGACAACACTAAAATAGTACTAGTCATAATTTTGTTATTATTAAGACTAGATGTCTTGGCAATTTGTTAACAGAAGAAAAACCAAGGAATATATATCTTCCTTGTTTATTACTCACATTTGGAATTTGTCTCAAAGATATGTCTGCACTAAAATGAGGTTTCCTCATTGGCACCACAGTCTTTAACAACTTCTCTTTGCTTCTTAATAGCTTTAATCCATTCAATTAGAAGTTTAGAACCAATAAGGTATTGGTTCTAAACTTCTATTTTGCTTCCGTGTAGAACTTCGTACAGAAACAGTCACATCTCCTTACCACTTCTTATCTAATCAACCACATCCACTCCGTCTTTTTCCACATCTCCAGGTTATCAATTTTGACATGCCCTCTCCATGTAAAAAAGCTTTTTCTTTTAGTGGACCTGGCACTTGTCATGCCCTTCATTTCCAGCTTAAAACTCATAAACAACGTATTTGACATTAAGAATTTGTCAGTTAACAGTCAGTTTAAAGAGCTTTTGCACTTAACCCTCAAAAATAAAACCCTGAAATACACCACTAGCACAACCACATGTTGACTGCAGACACCTCGAAGCTAAACTCATGCTTCCATCAGCACCAGTGGAAGTATCAGAACTTACATAAGGAGGACTGAATAGACACACATTTCATCACCAGCACCTGATCTTCAAACAACTTGCAATCCCAACCAGAGTGCTGCAGCTGCATGCTAAGTTTCAAAGTAAAAAAAAAAACAACACTGGTCCACATCAAAAGATGAGAATTGGATCATTTTATTTGTAGCAAGAAACTGAATTACACTCCTAGAAAGGTAAACAAATTAATTTTATATTCATAAATAACAAATCAATTTGAATCACCCATTGAGCACTACAGGAACTATAAAGACTTTAATTCACTTTGAGCATATTATTACCATGCCAGCAAGTTTCTCCCTTTTGATAACTTACAGCCAAGTAAACACTATTGAATTTTGGATGCAGTGATTGAACCTATATTGACCCATAACTGGGAGTCCCAGGTCTGTTTCCCTTATTGTTTACAGCACACTTACACCAAACATTCACCAAACACCCAAATAGGTATCCTGACAGGTAATACAGTTTGCTCATTGGATCACTGAAGATATTCCTAAGATGGCTCCAAATTCTGTCTCTCCCATGGCATGCCTCACACTGTCAGGCAACCTCCTGCTGTAGTGAGATGCAAAACGATGATAAAGGGCAAAATCCATTTTTAAATACACTAGTAGGAACACACACTGTGCATGGAGCAAAGAGTGCTCTGCACAGCCCACTACAGCAGCTGACAAGAGAAAAGTTAGACAGGTCTGCATAGTAAGCATCAGTGAAGGAATTGTGCCAAGTGCTGTGGCATAGGGATGAGCCCCAACAGGCAGAGGACAGCCACACCTGCCCTAGGCTGTTCATTCCACTGAATAATCAGCTCAAGAGGGTAACGCAGTCAGTATTTTCTACTTGACTTCAGCAAGGCTTTTCACATTGCTCACAACATCCTCATACAAAAACTCAGGGATGTGGACCAAATGAGTGGACAGTGAGGTTGATTGAGAACTGGCCAAATGGCAGATCCCAGAGGGTTAAAATCAGTGGCAAAGTTGGAGGCCTGTGCCTAGTGGTGTCCCCCAAGGTTCAATACTGGATCCTGAACTGTTTAACTTGCTCATCCTTGACCTGTAAAAAGGGGCAGATTTCTCCTCAGCAAATTCAGTTATGATACTATGCTGGGAGGAGTGACTGATACCTCAGAGTGCTCTGCAACCCTCCAAAAGGCCCTCAACAGGATGAAAAGATGAGCAGAGAAGAGCCATCTGAAATTCAGCAAAGGCAAGAGCAGGGTCCTGCACCTGGGGAGGAACAAGCCCAGGCACCAGCACAGCCTGGGGCTGACCTGCTGGGGAGCAGCTCTGCAGAGAAGGACCTGGGGGTCCTGGTGGACAACAAGCTGCCCATGAGCCAGCAGCGTGTCCTGGTGGCCAACAAGGCCAATGGGATCCTGGGGGGCATTAGGAAGAGCACTGCCAGCAGGTGAAGGGAGGTGATCCTGCCCTTGTACTCAGCTGTGGTGAGGCCTCACCTGGAGTGCTGTGTCCAGTTCTGGGCTCCTCAGGACAAGAGAGACATGGAGCTCCTGGGGTGGGTTCAACAGAGGCTACAGAGATGAGGGGTCTGGAGCATCTCTCTTACGAGGAAAGGCTGAGGGAGCTGAGGCTGTTCAACACCAAGAAGAAACAACTGAGGGAGAAACTCATCAGTGTATATAAGCATTGGAAGGAAGAGTGTCAAGACAACGGACCAGTGGTGGACCATCTTCTCAGTGGTGCTGAGCAATAGAACAAGAGGCCATGGGCAGAGACTGATGCACAGGAAATTCCACCTGAACATAAGGAAGAGCTTATTTACTGTGCAGGTGACCATGCACTGGAACTGATTGCCAGAGAGGCTGTGCAGTCTCCCTCACTGGAGAAAATCAAAAACTGTCTGGACACAATCCTGTGAAATGTGCTCTGGGATGACACTGCTTGGGCAGGGCAGTTGGACAATGTGACCCACTGTGGTCCCTTCCTATTTTACACATTCTGTGATTCTGTGAAGAAGACACTTCTGGAAACACAAAACAGCATCAGTACTACCCTCAGGTAGTGCTATTGAAATAATGTGAAGAAACATTTCCTCACTGACAGTCCACACATTTTGGTTGTGCTGATGGAGGCTGGTAAAGACAAAGTATTATATGCTGTATTGGAACTAAATTAGCAATCACTTTGCAAACAAGACTTCAAAATTTAGCTTATACTTCTGAAAGGCATTTACCATGACCTTAGTTCTAACCCCAAGATAGCAGGTGGGTGTCAGGGCTTAACTCAGACGAAAATAATTTTAAAAATTCAGGTCTCAGAACACTGCTTGGCACTTTGACAAATTGAGCAAAAAAAATGGATACCATACAGTTGGGGCAGAAGTTTTTGCTCAAATTGCCTACTTTAGAGGCCTATATTTACCACCTCAATAAAAATATTCAGCAATAAATGCATGCTACTACAGTAAAGAAGCATCTAATCAAAGAGCAAGAACCAGTGTTTGTTAAGAGCTAGTTATTTCAGCACGACCTTTTTTTATGAACAATTTTCTTCACATGGTACCTGAATGAGCTGGTAGGGTTCCATGCCTTCAAAACCTATGTGTGAAACAAGAACTAGAAAAGCCTCCCTCACCCCCACCTGTGCATAAATAGCAGAACAGATATTAAATGTAAGAAACCAAGCCCCAGTGTTTCTATATCCATGAAACAAACAGTGGCCAAAACCAAACAGGTTCACTAGCTACTTAGAGAATGCTTGCATTGCAAAGCCAGTTTTAAAGAAAGCTGCATTTAAAAACATTTTATAGATGCATGTCAAACATGGTCTAGTCTTCCAAAACTGGAGCACTTAGGTGCTCCTATGGTTATGTCCAAAAGAGGCTTAACTGAAGCATCAAATACTAGTCCATGCAGCAGAAACTGCCATTTCCCACTCACTAACAGGTTTTGTGTTTCCAAACAGACTGGCTAATATAGTATATAGAATGCCATGAGCAGAAAGTACTTATACCATAGTTAATTGCAAAATTTTTTCCAGTGTTACAGGCAAACAAAGAGTAAGAGTTCTTCAGGAAGACAAACAGCATACATATAAGAAAAATGATCTGGAGTTCCCTGAATAAGCAAAGTCTTGGGTTTTACAAAAACATTAGCCAGCAGCAGAAGTACCAAGACAAGAAGACAAACATGATGGTGGAGCAGAAGGTAACCTTTATAAGATCTAGATGTGGATTCTATCTGTAGAGGCTGACTTAGTACAAGTGACTTGAGGAGTACGATGTCCATCTCTGAGCACTCAAGACCAGCAGTATTCTTTAAATGTTGGATTTGCTGTTGCTACTGAAGAGGAGAAGATAAGGACTCTTTAAATATATTTTAATGCCAAGTAAAATTGTTCCTTGTGAGAACAATTAGGGAAGAAGCAGATTGTCTTTGTCTAAAACTTCACCCGAGAATAATATAAATTCTCCAGTTCTGCAAACAATAAAAGTGGCATATTGAAAAGGACCCTATAATACTCTTTATCATTCCATCCCAGTAATAAAAAAAACTGTTCTAGTTTTTGTTGCAGTCTGATTTTAAAAGCTATAATTTATGTGGACAAAAGAGGAAGTTTTGTTGGTTTTATTTTTGATTTCTATGTCATATTTAAGCTCACCAAATACATAATTCTCAGTAAAAACTACTTCGGATCTCAAGTGGCCCATTAAGATCCATTGTAAGAGATGGGGGAAAAATTTACATTCAGATATGAGGTTATCTTAGGGAATCTTGTATTCAGTGTTCACAAGAGTCAGCCAAAATAGACCATTATTTAATCATATACTTTAGCACCTGTGTCTTTTTAATGAAAACTTCTCAAAGATCCTTCGAGTTCTACTACCATGCGTAGCCAGACATACTATCTGAGCTGTGCAGTACTTCTGAGAACTGTGAGTAGCCAGGACTCAAATCAGCAGGACAAAATTTATTCCCAAGCACTGCTAATTGTTTCCTGGTAAAAATCAGTTCCTCCATATGTCTAGATGTAGAAAAGGGGCTTACATTTGGACATTGAAAAAGCACTTGGAAATCAGTATCCAGAAGCTGAAAGTAAGTTAATCCAACGGAAGTGTTCCTGTCTAATTGAAGTTAACTCTTTTAGCCACATACAGTCAGTGAAAAACCCAAGTAGTGCAAAAGCACAGGTTAAAGCCAATCATCCAAATACCTCCTTTGGACCCCAGTTTACTGCATACAGTCATTTGACAAGAGATACACAGCATATATCATTGCATATGCTTACTTTTGTTAGCATGGAAAGTATGCTAAGACACCTGCCATGGCTGTGTCCTCCACAGTAAGTTATACTGGAGAAAACAGTGTTTTCTCCAATATCACCTAGTACATTCTTTCAGAATTTTGTACAGACAAGCCAGAGATAGCAATCTGTTGGAAGTAAACAGGCCTAAGAAGTAGGCCTAAGAATTGTGAGAATACATGTCAAAGATGATTTATTTTACCAATGCTTCACTGTAAAGTGTTGACCATTTAAGGCTTGTTCTTCTGCTTTCAAAACTCAGGGAAGATCTCATCATATGTCCTGTTACAAGAAGAACTTCAAGATTAAGTATGGATCCTAGACTACAGCATACTATTTATACAATAAGTAATTCAAAAGCACTTTAAAAACCCAAATTCTATACCCAGCAATACCACCTATTATGGTTTGGGCTTAGTAAATTTGCTTGTTTGGGTTTAGCTGTGGTGTTTTGTTTTACTACAAAATACACTATTCAGTGGGGAAAAAAATACAATTTCTCAATAAGCTGAGATTCAACCTAGTGGACAGTCACCGAAAAAACCTCTCCAGACCTGAGCTTCAAAATTGAGGAGCAAAGTTCAACAGGGATCTGAGTTCAGACCTTTTCAAACATTTCCCACCAGGATAAACAGACACTGCTGTAGTACAACGTAGGTCTATCCCACCTGTAGTGGCCCTTCCCTTTTGCACACCCCTGTATTTGCAGTCAGCTAGGTTACAGTACTGACATAGACCACTGCACATATATTGGTGCTGTAGTAGATGGAAGAAGCAGTGCTTGCCTCCTGTGGTTCCCACCATTTGGTGGCAAGATCTGTGAAAATTTAATGATCAGGATGGTGGTAAAGAGCACAGCCACAAACATCAACAAAACTGTGCCTGTGAATCATCTGCATGCATGTGAAAGAAGAAGAAAAACCTGAGAGGAGCTATGCATTTCAAGTTCTCCCCTCCCATTAGAGAAAATAAGTGATGCAGTATGCTTAAGTTAGCTAACTTGGTAACTATAACTAAAAAAAACCAAAAATCATTACTAGTTACTGGAAATGTCAATATATGCTTGTATCTGGCAAGCCAACGTCATCTATTACATGTTTAAACACTATCTTCCTAGACTAATTTTTTAATTATGACCAGCATTCATCACTACTTGCCACCAAAGAAGCCTATCAGAGTGCAGTCTGTTGCCAGAAGCATGATTGTGATGCAGTTCCAGAAAATCAATACAGTACTGAAACACAATTCCATTACTTCACCAAATGGAGTAATGCCACTACCAGGAGTCTGTGTAGATAAAACAGAGCTGAACACTGCATTGTGCAAGGACCAGGCAGAACAAACCCACAGCTCCCTCTAGCCTCTTCTCCCCTCTAATATTCCTGTCCTGGACACAATACTAATTTTGGTGGATCTCACATGGCTGAGCCTTGAGAAATATAAAAAGCTTGAAACAGAATGGTGAAAAGAAGTCTACTATCAAAACTGGATATAAAAGCAGATTTTTCATAATGGAGTGCTTTCACACCCATTACACCTACCTTTAAGACTGAATATATCTGAAAAAGCCTTGCATGGAGAACAGCACAAACCCCTGAACTGGAAACCAGGATGGTCTTCGAATTTTTTTTTCAAAAAGCTTTCACTTAAGTAGGGCTTTTAAATAGAGCATTTAAATACATATTTCATGGTATTTTTAAAAAAGAAGAGGTGGACTCTGGGGTTTTTTCCACTTTAAATAATACTTTTGTTTCTTTGTTCACTGTCACAGTTAGCTAACACTATAACTACACACATGAGAAAGCCTGAGAGTCTTCTCCAGTGTCAAAACTGTCTCAGATACAAAGTACACATTGGCAAAGCACAGGCACCTATACTAATGCAAGGCCTGTTTCAGACCTAGTTGCACCCTGGCTGGGTATGATCACACCGCACTGCTTTCCTTGCTAAGCACCTCTTAACTTTTAACTTCTGGATTAGCAGAGACCTAGGTCCTTGGTAATTACTTTAGGCTCAACAGCTTCCAAATTACAGACATCTAAAGGAGAAGAAAAACTAAGTTCTAGTCTGGTTGAAGTATCTGCATTGTTTATACGGTCTGGAATACCTTGGAAAACCATAACCTCAACTGAAACAATGTCCAAGACACCTATACTAATGAGAAACTAGCAGTAAATTAGTGTTACAGCATAGATAATGCTCTTCTCTGAAGTGCATAGACACAGATTTGAAAGGCAATGAATTAAAGAGTGATTAGCTAAAAGCTTTAAATCAAGCTACAGTTTTATGAGACAATCAGAAAGAACAAATGTTTTGCAACAAAAAATCCCATAAAAGTGATATCTAAATTCAACTTAAAGCTTTCACTAGCAGGCAGAAGTACTCTGCTCAGCTCCAGTTAATTGTCGCAGTCTTCCCTGATTAGAAGTGCTGACCTGTTACAGAATTACAAGCCATTGCAATCTTTGTGGCTCCAAGACTCTGTATTTCCTTAGATACTGGTTCAACATCTAGCTGAGTCCTGCAAAGATAATAGTAACTGTGGTAGAGCAAGCACTGTTTTGGAAAAGAAATCACAAGAACACACACACAAAGAACACACACACATCTGATGCTTGCCTTGAGACACTGAGAATAATCTCAACATAATGAACTGGAAGGACTTAAAAGTATATTTTTAAGAAGTAGGATTTTCCCTAAAGGGTTGGCCTATAAAATCTTAATAATTCATGGAAGTACCTAAAAAGATCCATTACAACCTTAATTCATGACAAGTATTTTCACTAGATCAGCAATCATCGCCTCATGAGGCTCAGGACACTCACTTATGTTTTGCCAGGCCAGAAAATCTGGTTCAGATTTCTCATGCTTGTTTTGAAGTTAAAAAGTGACTGTGACAGAATATAATTTAAGCATGGTAAAGGTCTACACATAATGTTCTTTGAAAAGTAGTTTATTAACCATTTCAGGCTGACTTACATGCAGTCTGTATTGGTATTTATACATTACTATTCTTTACAGATAACACTAACAAAACTTGATTATCTGTAGAACTTGTTAGACTCTCCATTTTGCTACAGAAGACAGCATAAACTACTTTGCTACCATTGCTTTTAGACAATAAGCATCTCATTTTACCCCTGAGACAGCCAGGAACTGCAGTAACACTGAACTACTGCCAAGAAGCTACACCTTCCACTCTACTATCTGCAGTATTTCTGTGGGGCACAGCTGATGGAAGTGTTGCTAAAACAAAGTTTGGGGAAAGCTACCATTAAACCTTGTGGGAGGAAAACAGGTCAAAGAATTTGAGTCTGGACAAATTCAATGGGCAATAATACTTCTGTCTCCCAACAGCTTTACAGTGTTCATGTCTTGTTACCCAGATACAGAAAGCAAACTGAAACATTTCAAGACAAGACTGTAGTTTGTCCTATTTAAAGAAATGTCTTTGACTAACTGCACATACTTCAAATAGTGTAAGATCTAGGAGTAGATAAACCAGTTGCAGACTACCAAAATTTAAAATACTTATTTCTAGGCAAGTGCAGCACCAGCAAGTATACCCTAAAATACAAATCTTTCTCAATATTCTCCTAGTATTCTAATTCTGCCATCTCAAACTGACATGTATCATAACCACCTTTACTAAGATAACATAGTAAATATAGTCCAACAAAACTGAAAATGAAGCCTTTATAAAGACATGTTGATTAACACAACATGACAGAGACAAGCACATCTTCCAGAAGCTTTTACCTTGTAATTCCTTATAATTCATCATGAATGATGGGCAAAGCAAATAGCAAATTTAGGTATTTGTTCACAGCCATCATGGGAAGTAGTTAAAGAGAGATTACCTATCAATAAATCAGGAATTAATACTAGATATTATGTTTAATAGGATATCAATTTCTGCATCTCTACCATAATTCACTGCCGTGCAGCTTCCCCATTGCGTCTGAAAAGAAGTGTATTCATTCTAGCCTAACCAACAACTGCATTACTGTCCCTATTTCTCCTGCTCACAGACTGAAGTACAAGCAGTACCAACGACAACAAAAATAAAGCAATGGTTCCAGCTCATAACACAGTACTTACCTAGTCAATGCATACAACAGCCTAAACTGCCAATATAAATCCTGCGTATGCTTTAGAGCTGTTACTTGAGGATTTTTAATGCCATCAGACTTCTGCTCAAAGAAGACCGGTTGTGCAATACTGACAATGAACATGAATACATGTTATCAACTAGGACAGAACATAGGTTTTACATAAAATCCACATTTTCCTGTTAAAGAATGCTATATTGTATGTGGTCAAGCCAACAAAAGGTTGTCCACAATGGACATCACTCAACACTCAACAATGCACTGTATCACTCAACAGTAACTATTGATAAAAACTTGTCTTTACGCAATAGAAATGAGGAACTGGGAGAAGTGAGACAGACTGGCAGATAGAGAAACAAGACTGGACATCCTGTGTGTCTGGCCTATATTATCCACAGGGCTTGATACGCTTACCTTCTGTGAGATGAGAGACACACACATATATAAGGGATACAGCACTAAGAAAGTGCCCTGAACTACTCTACACTTCTCTAGTTTCAAGTTTCCCAAAAAAATGTTTAATAGCAGCACTGGCCCAAAGCCCAGTTACTCACCAGTTGGTTTCCATCACACACCCAGTGCATAATTACATGGCTTGCCTAATGGTATTGCACGCGCCGCACAGTCTGAACTACACCAGCAGAATAGTGAATTCTTCATTATATGAAAGGAGACCAAGAAAGCCCCTGCTGGTTTGGCAAGTCAACTTCCCTCCCCAGGTTTTCTGTGTTCTAATCATTAAAATAGGTGAGCTCTCCACCAGCCAGGTACTACAAGATAAGTCTACGAGCTTACACAGAATAGCAGTACCCATTAAATACTGAATATAATACAGAGACCATCATGTCTCCCAGGTACATTGGATTACCAGTGATTTTGCAACTTTCTTCTAGAACACTCAATTTTTAGACCTTAGTAGATTATAGAGTATCAACCGCTGAATTAAAAGTCCAGCGCACCTTGGTGTAGAAATACTCTGAAATCCATGGGCATTTGCATTTAGGAATTAATACAAAACAGCTACTGAATCAAAATCTCTGCTCTGAACAGAAACAAATGTCTGATACTTAACCACAGATCCACTAAGTAGGTGCTGGCCCTGGCTTGAGTGTGCTCACTCAGATTTAGAGAGATGCAGGGTTATCAGTAACACATTCCTACATTTCAGGGTTTGTCCTCCTTGAAGACCAGAAGATGGTCTGCAAAGGAATTCTGTATTACAATACCCCAAAGCATACTGTCTGAAGTGTCTTTAAGATATTCAATACCAAATTTAGTCTTCTTGACCTTCATGTGCCAAGATACTATTCAAGTCATCACAACAACAACCATGTTTATGAAGATTATTTCAGCTCTCTACAGATAGGGATTTGTACTGTTTGTTAAGAAGCTATGACACTAAAACACCAGAACTGGAGTTCTGGAGACAAAATGTTTGCTCCTTTTCAACAGTTCAGTGGATTTGTAATATGATATGCTTAACTCAAATATCTACAAACACAGTACTGATTTTAAATCAGTAAGAAGGTTTCCATTGTTTTAATTTTACATAATCCTGTGTCTGACTAGCAATTTTAAGCATATATATTCCAAAAAATTATAGTATTATTTACACTTTCGGCAGAAACATCACTTTCTTGGATATGTAGACAGCTGCAAGTTTGGGTTTATTCTGTTTGAATATTTTTAATGGCAGAGAAGACAACAGAAAAATAAAAACTAGCCTAAGGAGTGGAGTCATTCCTTCCTACATCTTGACCTGTGACCCCAGTGATAGGACAGAGACAAGGATGCAGCTGTTATCACCACACACGCAAGGAAGTTAAAAACTTGAAGAATTCAAATGTCCTAAACAGCTTGAGGAGACATTTGTAACTCCCATAGTAATATGCAAGTTTCACATTCAAATTCCTAAATGACCAAAATACAATGGACATGATTTATAACTTTTGTAGACCTAGAAAATCTGACTCCACCTTGCAGTTTGCCAGATTATACCAGTTCTCTGTTGCTTTGGAACACGGATGAGTTTCTATTCCACTATCAGACAAGCCCAGCAGCATGGATTATTTTTTCAAATCACAAATTCCTAAGGATACTGCTGTGGAAAGTTTTCCTAGGCATCTATGTCACATTTTTATCTACCGATTTATATGAGATCTGATTAATTTTATAGATTTCCTTCCTTCTCATTTCCTTAAGCTCTCAAGTGGATTCCCCAGTTTACTAAGGAACCTGCTGTGAAGCCGATTTCCTTAGAGCCTTCAATTTATTGAGAAATTCCCATGTTGTTCGCTATTCTGTGAAGACTCCAGAAGAGTGAAAGAGAGCCTTTGCTGTTCTGGAATTTCACCCTAGCGCACTGAGATTAAAGCACTCGTTTTCAGGACTGAACATCGCCTAATAACCCGGGAAAGGTCCTCATGGTGAGGAACTGGGAGCCGAGACAGCTCTTCCAGAATTCCGATGTGGGAGACAAACCCCTGCAGATCACGGTGCACCCCTCACGGATCGCACAGCCCTCCCCTCACCGGGCTGATGCACGGCACCGACTGCAGCAGGATTCCTGNCGCCTTCTCCGCGAGGGACTGGCGGCGGCTGCGGCGCTTCTGGCCGGGACGTGCGCGGCCGCGGAGGGCTCCCTGTGCCTCAGAGGCGGAGCGGGGTGGGGCAGGCGGGGCGGCCAGAGATCCACGG
>VWZS01001248.1:230960-258003 GCA_013397075.1 Rhabdornis inornatus
CCGAGTCCGCGCTGTTCTGCGGCGGGGCTGCAGGCTCAGCCCCGCCGGTGGGACGAACGGAGGGAGTGATGGCCGCCTCAAGCGGTGCCCGGCTGCTTCGGCGCCACCGAGCCGCTGCCTGTGCCCGCTCGCATCCCCCGCCTCCTCCTCACACCTCCGCCACCGCCCGCTCGTCCCCTCGCGGCGGGCAGGCGCAGCCGCCGCGCGGAGCCCGCTCCTTCGTCCCCCTCCTCCTTCCCGAGGAACGGGAAGAGAAAGGAAAGGGCGAGAAGAGAAGAGCGGAGGGGAGTGGAGTGGAGCCGCGCCCTGCCCTACAGCCCTGCGCCACACGCGGCCAGTGCGCTCCTGCCCGCGGCGGCACCTGCTCGCTCTGCCTCCATCCTCCGCCCGGGGAGCTTTAAATAGAACACGTCACCGCGCTCCCCTACGCACCGACGTCACGCCCCGCTCCCGGCGCTGACGTCACCGGGGTGCGGAGGATGATGTCAGAGTGGTCCACGCCGCCGGAAGCTCTTCTATAATAGGGAACGGCGGCGGGGGGAGAGCGGAGCGGGGAGGGCTCGGGGTGCTGGCGGCGCCCGGGCCGCCTCCTCCCGCCCCCGGCCCCTGCGGCGCCGTCTCCACGGCAACGCCGCGCCCGGCGGCTCGGCTGGGAGAGCCGGTGTCAGGGAGTCACGGGCGAAGGCGGCGCGGAGCCCTCTCTGGAACGTGGCTACTGCAACTTCCCAGGCCTCCGCCTTGCCAAAACACGGGCTCGCGTCCCGCTGCTCTGCAGACACTCTGCAGATTTAACGCAGACAGCGTTACCGGAAAAACGGGGAAGAAGTACGGCAGCCATTCTAAAATTATCCCCCCAAAAATGTAGATTCCAGTATATCCACGCCAGTACTATTGAAAAGAAAGAGCCAGCACTGTAAGCTGTATAGTACCTACAATATTTGGCTGAGTTCTTCAGTCGTGCCATGCAAACAGCACACTTCTAATCCATCAGAGTTGCTCAAGCTCCAGCACCATGTACTATCTTGGAGGGATATACCTCATCTTAAGTTATGCAAAATTCCATGAAGTGCCTGAGAGTCCCTTAATTTGTAAACATTAGATTTAACTACTACAGTACACTGCCAGTGGCATTGGGTTGCCCCAGGTGGAACGTGCTCCTTGCTAGGCCGTCTTTCAGTATTTTTATGGTATTTTCTGCTTAAGTGAGGTTGTAGCTACCACAGGAATATTACACTACAATGAGCATAAGAGGGATATACTGGTTGCCAATCTCCACATAAAAATTGAAGAGGCCCAGAATATTACCAATGTATGTTACAGAATTGTAAAGCATGATAAAACCAACCATGTTAAAGCTGTTGCTTTAACAAAGGGTTGTTTGTCCTCTCATAGAACCTCTAGTACTCAGGACCAAGTGTATCTCAGGAAGAGGCTGGAATAAAAGACAGCTATAGCATTCAGCTAACAATCTGATCTTCCCAGAGTCAGGATGCACATTTCCAAAACCTATTTTAATTTACAGATGCATGTTTTACAGACTCTTGTTTCAACATTTTGACCTCTAAAAGTAATCAGCTATGGGGAGAGCAAGGATGATAAATATCAAGGCAAACCTCCTCCAATCACAATCATAGGAAACCCAGCATGACTCATTACTATGGGAGTAGCAGCAAGGCATACTGCCTCACGAGGCAGAAAAGAACAGCTTCCTCAGTTGCCCATTTCTCATTTCCCACACACCACCTCATAAGCTAAAGTAAAGGCACTGAACTAAAAAAACCTTTAATCTGAGTGACAACAGTCTAACATTTGTTGTGCGCAATGCTCAGAACCTGCATAGTTATGATGAGGCTGCATTACTTCGCTCGACTGCAATTGCTGTGGATGGGCTTCACCTGCTAGCTCTAAAACATGAAATTCTATGTATTTTTGACTAAAAATCAAACTATATGTGCAGGCTTCTTTCATAAAACAGAGGTACTCTCTAGTGTTGGGGTTGTGGGGAAAATGGAGATCCACAATTATTACTTCTTCTATATGATTAGAGTGAAAAATACCAGAATTAATGCTGACTAGACAAGCATAAACAACAAGTAGCTTATACATACATATGTATTCACCGATGTCAAGTACCTAGGAGTCTATATTCATTAGCTTCTAAAAGTCTGAAACTATACTCTGCATGCAGCAATGACAGGTCAACAGCTGGGAACCTAAGGCTTTAATTTCATATATGAGTAACTGTTGCATCAGTTTTGTTCTTACAGCCCAAGCTCACACATCAATGCAAATGCTTTAGTATTTCATTATGTTCAGTATTTTGTTTAGATATCACAAAGATGATTCCATCTGTCTCTGCCTTTCAACTTCACATATTTGTCTTGCATGGAGTATACTTTTCTACAGCATGGGTACAAACCCAGAAATCCCCAAAAATGAAGATAAAAGAGAAAAAATATAAAAGAAGACAAATACACACTGAACCCTGGGGCAAAGAATAGTGTGTTCACTTGAGAATCAGAGATGTGAACAGAATCATGGACAAAGAAACGTGGAATATCAAGAATGTCTTTATTGACTTGTGAAATAAATGAGCTGTATATTTCATATATTTCTATAAGTAATAACATATGAGTACTGGGACAGATAAGATCTCAGGTAGGGAAACAGAACTGTAGGGACAAAGAAAGCTTCATCTCAAGTAAATTGATGATTTTTTTTTCATTCTTAATTCTTAAACAGTTTTTTAAGTCATTATTACATTTAAATGCAGAAAGTCCACCTAATTCTTTACTTATCTTCCATATTTATTGTTACATTGCCTCCAGTTCTGACAGGTTGCTCTAAGAATTAAGCTTTGTCTCAATTACACCCTTTTACAATCTGGATTAATTTCCAGGTTGATTTTGTTAACATTATTTGTCTCATGAAAAAAGCCTCTGTTTATACTTGCCAAGCTTACTGAAGTCCCTTTTCTGTCTTGCCATTCCCCAGATTAATATATGATACAGACACATGGTGGTCTATGTCAGCTAAGGCAGAACTGTACATGCAAAGTAAGCAAGCCAGGTGATTAATCATAGATATTAACAGAAGAAATACACAATCACCTCATCTTGAAGACTGAAGTGATAAAACATGGAGAATTTTAACAATGATGACAAGACTTTCAGCTCTAAGTTAGTTGCTTTGGGGTTTCTCCCCTGCTATTTTAGAACGCTTCTTTGTCTAGAGCATTTTGGTGGAGGCAGACTTGAGCATGCCTAGAAACCATCGTCAGCTCAGTGCCTGTTTCTTCACAAAAATACCAAGTAATGCCACAATCAAATAAGAGATGGATGGCTTCAGGCAAGGCAAAGCACAGGTTGGTGCAGGAGAAAGAGTGTTATTTTGCAGAGTTGAAGTAGCGTATTCCCGGTGTGTATATTCATAGCCAGCTATTGAGCTGCCAAACCCTGTTCTGACACCCTTGCCCAGGACGGCCAACCAGCTGGGGCAACACCTGTAAACTTGGCAGCAGTTACTGGTGTCTCTGCAAGGAATGCTACTTTGAGTCTCTCAGTGGGATACCTGTAGATGGAAAAAAACCCCAGATGGCTGTGCTGTCTGAATCTCAAGCCTGCTGTGTATCAACATGGCCACTGTCCTGTTCAAAGTCCTGGAAGAGCAGAAGTACAGAGCTGCAACATCAAGAAGCCCTACAAAGGTCTGCATTTTGCCTAACTTTGCATGGTACCTGTTTCACTCCATGCAAAACCACTTGATTTCATGCTGGCTAGGAACTACAATTCCCATGGAAAAGACAGGGGAATCCCACTAAACTATATTAAGCAGTGAAAAGATTTGAACTGCAATTGTTTGTTCAGGTCTAGTTGACACACAGTCAACAGTTTCACTGCAGTGAAACCAGAAAGAAACTATTAAAGGGTTGTTTAGGGAACCTCAGAGCAATCATGTGAGAATAGAAAACTAAAAATTGGCTTGTTTGGTTTATGAAAGTAAAATCCAATATGACATATTATTGTGCTGTCCAAATATTTTGGGTGAGGGTAATACAAGTAAGGGAGCAAAAAGAGCTATTAAACGGCAAAAGAATTAACAAGTGTAAACCATCTATAAATGTTTTTTTCTGGTACTCCAAAGGTTGTTGCCCTTCAAGAAGTTTATACCTTCAGGAGTAGCCTTCCTAAACAAGGACTGGGTGCAAAAGAAGCAATGACTGAAAAGTAATCACAGATGGCAGCCATCTCTGACTCCATCTGGGAGTAGGTAGAGGTAACTAGGGACATAGACACCTTTGCTACAGCAGCTCACAGCCTGCAGATGCTGCAGGAGCTCACTTCCTCCATGGCTCTGGGCTGGGACACTACTACTCCTCCCTTACATCAGCTATTTTGTTCTGTTTGCTTGTACTGTATGTTCAATGGCAGGTGAGTTTAAATTCTACAAACCCTAAGGAAACCAAAGATGTTTATTCCTATTGAAGGAGGGGGAGCCCGCACCTCACACTTGTCTCACTTCTCACTCATTGCTGCTATTTAGTGTCTCCTTCCTTCTCATACTCCTTTATATCTTCTTCTTGCCCTCTTTTCTCCTGTCTAATCACAAATTTCCCTCCCCACACACATGATTCTTCCAGTGAGTGGGATCACTTCTCCATCATTTTCCCTTGCAGGATCTGCATTTAATATATAAGTGGAGAAAAGAGGGGAGGAGAATAAATGTCATCCTCTTCCCTGGGCCCAAGGTTTTTGTCCACATTTTCTTCAGTCTAGAATAAACTCCACTGTTATATCAGGTGGGCCTGGAGGGATTCTGGACCAGTTTTATAACCATTGTTTTTTCTCCTGGAATAGATGAAGAAATGTAAGTGTTGCCTGATATACTAGTAAATGTGGTACTCTCAAACTAAGACTAGGTTTGATTTTGAAAGCAACTGTATGACATAATTCCCTGAGATGCCTTATGGTCCAATATTTCTAACTCTGTGCTGTTGCCAGTGAATGCTAATTTTCCAGCACCCACTTCCAACATTTCATTGTCTTGCCACCAGAAATGTATTGCACATCTCCTACACAGCTCTGTGGCAGTACACCCCTACTGGAATTTTTAAAAGATACTGATCCCTGACTAATGCTTTTATTTCTAACTTAGGTTTATCAGTGGCTGTTATTTCTTCCAGTGCTTTTTATGACCATACAGAAAGCACACTTTATGCGACTAGACTGATTAGGTCAACTTGTCATTTCCGTGTTATTACGCCAAGTTCACCTAGAGACATCACTCAGTTTTGTTTTTGCAATTTCAGATGAAGATTATAAAGATATTGGAAAATAATCACTGTGTTTTTTACATGTGAGTATGAGACAGTATGTATGAGAAGGAGGGAGGAGTGAGGGGAAAGCATTTTTAAGTCTTGAGGTTCCTAATGTTCAACATCTGTCCATTCCTTGCATATCATTTGAGAACAGCCAATTAAAAGAAGACACAACCTCACATAAACCTGCTTCTTTATCTGGCAGATGCAGGAATTCTGAATTGGGCAAGAGAATATTCAGGCTTGTAGCCTAATGCAAGCTTTGCAGATGCTTGATACTGCTCACCAAATTGTCAGGAAGGAAACTGGAGAAGGAGCAAGAGCTACGTCCTATGAAATACCATGTGAACTGCTGGAGAGAAGAAGACACATTTGCAAATCACAAACATTTTTGGTTTATTTTCACAGCTTGTTGAAGCAGTGTGCCATTATACTGGTAAAATTGAAGTATACTGAAGTTACTGTTTTCAGTTTATCTCTTGCAGATTACTAGTGTTTTCTAGGATTTTGCTCTTCATTTGATGATACTTCGAAATTTAACGTCTGTACTCTGCAGTTCTAACTCAGAACATGTGTATTTTAATTCCTTGGCCAAGAGTTACCCATAGTGTTATTTTCTAGATATCATACAGTCACTTTAATATAGCAGTGCCAGAGAGACTCAACCACACTTAACATCTGATTTCTGATGTTTGCTGTGTAGCCAGTGCCGTTAATATGTGTTGCAAGTAGCACTCAATATAACTAGAATTCACATGAAAAAGGATGCCTATATAGAGCTGGATAAAGGGGAAGTAATTAAAACCACAGCAAACTACCTACCTAAAGGTGTAGAGTTAAGGCTTCCATGGCAACCTGAACTCCAGATTTCCTGCCTTTAGTGATTTCAAAAGCTCAGCTTCACTCTTCCTTTAATATAGAATTTCACACTGAATACTTTCACCAACAGAAAGGTTATTCTGAAACCTGACATTTCTAGGACTCCTAATACTAACCCAGTTTATGCAGCAACAATATAAATTATTCAGAAGAAACTGTACTAACACACAGTGCACAACAAAGACTGAACTTGCCTTTAGCTGGTGTAATGTATTATGGATATGTGGTAGCCTCTTCATAGATAAGGTGCTGGCAGCTTCCCTTTGGATCTCTGTTTCATTGCCTCCGTGACATTGGCTGAAGAACTATCTGGCCTGAAAAACACCATATTAAAACTGAGGATGAGAAGGAACATGCCTGCAAATATAAAATTGGAAAAATTATTTTATTTTAATTAAAACTCATGAAAAAACATTAGAAAGTACAGCTGGAAAATTGGTGGCGGCGGTGGTGAATATAAGCAACACTGTGGATTAGTTTAAAATTGTTCCAATTTGAACTTCTAACTTTTCTTAGACGTCTGTAACTTGTTTCAGGAAGTGTGTATGGGCACAGATACATGTGTCCATCTCTTGGCTACCTGCATTTTAACATGTATCAACTTTTATGGCTTACTAGTAACATAAATGCTATTGACTTGAGGAAAGGCACTTGGTATTCAGAGCCAAAGTATACAGAACCAGCTCTTTATAGGATCCTTTACTTAAATGGTTATTAAAAACGGTATCTTCAATTATTCCTATTGCAAGGCTTCATTAAAAAGTTTTGAAGAAAACTTCTATATACATATTGCAAAGTTTAAGGTAATCCTTGTCCTTGTTAATGAAAATGTTCTGATTTATTGAGCAAAACTCCTAAACACTAGTACATTTTATTTCAAAGTTTTCATGGTACAGGAAAATGTTATTCATTCATCTATGTTTTTAAGTATCTGACAGAAGAATGTCAAGACAATGGATTCAGGCTTTTCTCAGTGGTGCTGATCAACAGAACAAGAGGCAATGGACAGACACTGATGGCCAGGAAGTTCCACCAAAACATGAGGAAGAACTCTTTAAGTGTGCAGGTGACCGTGCACCGGAACAGACTGCCCAGAGAGGTTGTGGAGTCTCCCTCACTGGAGATACTCAAGCACCTTCTAGATACAATCCTGTGAAATGTGGTCTGGGACAACCCTTCTGGAGCAGGGAGGTTGGACCACACGACCCACTGTGGTCCCTCTCAACCTGACCCATTCTGTGATTCTGCCAAATGTATTTGAAATTTGCCAAATTTTAGAATAGCTTTTGTTTAAGTAAACACATAATACTCAGAATACTAATATCATTAATAATCTGCTCCATGGAGGTAAGATTAAAATTAGGGATTTCTGCATTGAGAGGTATGTATCTTTGACAACAAAGCCATTCTATAAGGGCTTTTTCCCATAAAACACTGTCATCATTTACATTCAAACTATGAAATTTAGTTCTTAAATGTGAACAAGGTCAAGAATCAAATAAAACTGGGCATTCAGATGCATTTTCCACAAACAAGTAAGTGACAAAAACCAGAGATAAAAACACATTAAAGACACAGTAAAGAAATATAATACAAGAGAATTTATGTTGGCCACAACAGATAGCTCTTTCACCCTACTCAGCCTCTGGCAGTACACACAGAAGAAGTTAGGAAAACAGGTAGGAAGTTTTATTTTATTTACTAATCCACAACAGGACCTTCCCAATTTGTTCAAGTCCCAGTATGCTCGTTAAGGACTCATAAATTCTAAGTGCATGCTTAAACATTTAAGCATATCAATTTTTAAATCAGATATAAAATAGAGATAATACTGACTTTATTAAATGTTTCATTCAGGAGAGAAAAAGATTGCCTGTCTGGCAGTTTGGGGATGTTACTATATGTGTGAAGATAAGTTGATGGGTATTGTCTCCAGGTCCATTAACATTAAATAAATTTCTCTCAACTACTTATAAAAACTGGGGAACTGTGGATTATCTACTAGATCTTTGTAACAACAATAAAATGTCTATTAAAATCTTAACCCTCAGAAACTGACGTATCAGGCATGTTCTTCAAAAACTTAACTGACTAGTTTAGGGCATGAAGAACATGAATATCCTCCTAAGGGTAAAATGAGTTAGTACAAAACTGGAAAAAAACCCCAGTTTTGTAGAATTGTGCAGAATAAATTTGCTTTATCCACTGCTTTCAATCAGAATTCATGACGCTGTGTATTAAGATGTGTCTTTCTTCACACAAGAGAGAAAAGATTAAAATTTAGGAAAACTTAGACCTTCCTTTAAAACACTTGTATTTAAAGAAGTATAATTACAAAATTTACAGAAACAAAGCACTGAAGTAATAAAATTACTAGCAATTACTCATTAATCTAATCAGAGCAGAGCATTAACCATGTATCATAACACCTTAACTCTCATCAAATGCATATATTTTAAACAATAATCTAAATGGTGTACTACAAAATACTCATCTGAAAAAGATACAGTGATAATTCATATGTAGACATGCCAAATAAAGATGTCTACATATTTTGATATGTAATATATGTAAACACATATTTTGATATAAATCATTATTATAGCTTTATTAAATCTGTATTTTATCTGGATTTTACAATTTAAAGTAGGAATTCACAGATTTAACTTACATGTTTGCAGAGTTACCTCATATTTTCACTTGGTGCCTGTGATATTACTTACATTTAATAAATTCTGTACTGTATATTATGTGATATCTATATGCATATAAAATTAGCACACTGTATGTAATAAATACTTTAAAAGCACTGAAGAAATCGTGCAAGGGCATACATGAGCATCACTGTATCTGGCTGAAGGTTGAATATTAGAACAAGAATGTGGCACAGTGGGGCAAAAATACTGCATTTGTGTAATTAATTCTTAATTTTTTATTCAGTATTTACTTGCTAAACTTTTGAACCTTGCTTTTAATGCCTTTATGCTTTTTAAATACTGTTTTCTCATAGACATCTAATTTATTTTCTTTGTATTATTATTAAAAGCTTGTATTGTTTTCCTGGGGAAACCTGCTTTTTCCTTGGTACATAAAACTTGCTTTTGACCAAAGTCTCTAGTTTGGCTTCAGTCCCAGAATATCCTGATTTCTAAATGAAATTCAAAGCATTTCATATGGGTATCGTGACTAAAAAGCTTCAATCTTCACAGTGGATCCTGAATTGTATTAATCACTGTTATAGGATCATTCATTTCATTCTAACTACATTTTTTATTTTAATATATGTGTTATATGTGGTCTCGGTACAAAATATGTAAAAGGGATACTTAGAATGAAGGTCTGCAATGACAGAAGTTTCATTATTTCAGATCTAGTCCTGGAGACTAACAACATCACAAATGATCATATATTACAGGTGGTTTTGAAACTAAAAAAAAAAGTTTAAAGTAAGTTAAATAATTTCCCAGTAGGAACAGGGTATACAAATACATGTTTTTCATCACTTGTGATGAGTGCAGTAGTATAGGTGCCCTTTAAGCAACTAATAGGTGCTTAAATATAGATGCCCTTTAAGCAACTTAACCCTTAAGGCTGCTTGCTACGGTAAAGCATGCAGCATTCTAACCATACACTGTCTGAGCTCCCACAGGCCTTCTAACGAAGCAAAGAAAAGTCTGTAGACTTTTCAAAGATTAAACAAAGGTTTCCATAGAGGAATTGACTTCTATTCTTCATTTTTTCCTTCTTGAACTACTGACAATTGAGATGTTTTGATCAAACTTTCCATCACTATTTACCTTCAGAGACTAACTAGCTGGAGCACTTCAGCTCCAAAAGCTTCAGAAAATTGCAAAAAGCACCAAATAGGAACTTTAATGTTGCATAATGGTCTACATTCTAGGAGAGAGATTACAGATGGCTCATCAGAGATCTCTTTGTCAAAATTTCTTTCATTGATCATTGAGTTTCATGGCTGTTGTTCAAACAAATTAATTTTACAAACAATTCTTTTGCAATAAATATACCATTTTTATTCTAATGCAAGCATCTTTTGACGCAGAGACACAAGACTGTCCTAATGCCATTCTGTTTGGGGGAATCTGTTGTAATCCAGATTGTGCAAGTTCTCCAATTCTTTGTTATATAGTAGTTGAGTTGAGTATCTCTTGACTAGCAGTCCGATTCCGAATAAAAGTAGAAGCAAGGCTTTGTACGTCTTTTCTAAGTGAAGAGTATCTGTAAACTGTCTGAGATCACAGTCAGGGTCAGAAAGAAAGACAGCACACATTGAAAAACAGAACAGCCCTCAGCACATCAAAGCACAGAGATTTGTCTCAAAAGGCTGTTGGCAATTTGTAAAATGTCAGGTTATTTCAGGTGCCTCACTGAAATGCGCAGCTAGGTTGACAAGTGGATGCAGGTAAGACATGAGGAAAAAATCCTTAAGAGTGAACAGTCTGTGGGAAAAAAAAAAAAAAAAAGAAAAAGTCATTTAATATCTAGACTGATGCAAACACAAAATCAGGGTGCCTTGTGCCAAGAAGCAGAGAAAAGGAAACCAGGAAAATACACAGCAACACAAGTTACTTCAATCAGTAAAGGCAGACCTAATTTTTTTTTCTTTTCTTTCCTTTCTTTTTTCACTTTTGCTGTATAAAAAGATGTTGATTTTTAACACTGCCTTCTGCCAAGCATATTGATTATGTTAGGTTAGATTTATTGTAGGCTCCATGGCAAACGTGAGAAAGCTAGAAGCATGACATGTTTTGGTAAATGGATAGATTATGGAAAGAAAAGTAGTCAAACAAATGTGGAGAGCTGCAGCCATAAGGAGTTGTATTGCAGACTTCTTACAGTTAAGACACAAAGTTCTATGTTGAGCAGGAAGTAGAAAGTTCAGGCTTGATTCCAAACAAACAGCACAGAAAGATTGTCATCATTCCCACCTCACAACCAAGCACCACACAGCCACTTCCTCACTTTCCAACTAGCAGAATCTGTGACAGAATCAGAAGGGTAGAAGTTAGAAAACATAGGTTGAGATACAGACAGTTTAATAGGAAAAGGAAAAGCTGTACATGCAAGCAGAGCAAAAGAAGGAATTTATTCGCTGCTTCCCACAGACAGGCAGGTGTTCAGCCATCCCCAGGAGAGATGGACTCCATCACAAATCACGGTTACTCAGGAAGACAAACATTATAATTCCAAACACCCCCTCTTCTTCCTTCTTCCTCCCAGTTTATATACTGGGCATGATGTCACACGGTCTGGAATATCCCTTTGGTCAGTTCGGGTCACTGTCCGGCTGTGTCTCATCCCAGTCTCCCAAGCAGTCCCAGTCGCCTCACCAGAATAAAACATTTTTAAGGGAAATTTCTTTGTGGCTGAATTTTGCTTTACATCTTCATTCCAAGTACGCCACTAGGATTTGTCTCTCATAAATGTAATGCTAACCATAGCCACAAACTGACCCTTATATGAGGATCCCATGTCATAGCCAAGACAATAAAATCCTTTCACAGCCCAAATTTTCCCTTGCCAGTCCATTTGCAGTTCCACTTCACAAGGCCCCCTGTGCTTTGCCACTTTCTTATCTGTTGTCTATCTGTGAGTAGCCAGAGCCTTAAACCATAACAGCTCCAGATGTGGCCTTCTCTCTCTCAGCTGAGCAAGCTCTCAAGTAAGAATTTTGAAGCTGAGCAAGCTTTCAGCTTACCCCTTTCCTCTCAAACACTGGAGCTTCAACAGTGTGTCTGTGTATGCCCAAACTCACTGTTTCAATACTTGCTCATGCCAAGAGCTCACTTGTGGTAAGTGTACTCCCCAAGAAGGAATCACATTAAAGAGGCCATTGAGGTGCTGGAGTGTGTCAAATGATGGGCAAAAAGGCTGGTGAAATGACCAGAAAATGTGTCGTACGAGGGACAGCTGAGGGAGCTGGGTTTGTTCAGTCTCGAGAAGAGGAGGCTCATGGGGCACCTTATTGCTCTTACCGCTCCCTGAAAGGAAGGTGCCCGGTGGGAGCTGGCCTCTCCTACGGTGTCTGCAGGACTACATGAAATAGCCTTAAATTGAGACAGCGGAGATTCAGATTGCATATTAATTTTTTTTTCTCCATTATTAGGGTGGTCAGGCATTGGAATGGATTGCCTAAGGAGGACATTGAGTCACCTTGAGATGTCCTTGAGGTGTTTGGATCTCATGCTGGGTGATAATTTAGTAGTTTAGAGGTCGCAGCGGTAGTGCTGGGTGGATGGCTGATGGACTGCATGATCTTAAAGGTCTCTTCCAACACGGATGATTGTGTGATTCTACGATATTGCTTCTGTCATCCTTCAAGGAGCGAGCATTTCAATATGTTCGTGACCCCAGATTAATCCTAATAGCACGCCTATAACCCACGTTGGCCAAATCCTAGTATGCAGCCAAGTACAATAGCCTGGACACACTCCTGAACAGTAGCTCAATTAGAGTCTGCCAGTAATTATAGAAAGCAAACCAGCTGCACTGTCCTGTCTCTTCCGGCCAGCGCGAGGAGCAGCTGCCGGCAGCGCGCTCCGACTCCCACCGTCCCTCACGGAGGCCGCGCGAGCACCCGCGCATGCGTCCCGCCGCGCCGCTAGGGGGCGTGCGCCCGGGGAGGCGGCCGCGAAGTGGCGCAGGAGGGGCGGAGGGAGCGCTTCCTGCGGCGGCCCGGTCGTTTCCTGCGCCGCTCTGCATCCGGGGGACGGGACGGTGCTCAGCTGCAGCAGCTGCTCTCCTCTTCCTGCCCCGCACGGTGCTACCCGCAGGCCTGCCCCGCCTGCCTCCGCTCAGGCCCTGCGTGAGTGTCCTTGGGGGGTCCTGCGTGGACGTGACCGGGAGCGGCGCCGGGGGCCCGGGCTGTGGCCCCAGGGGTGGCGGCGGGCCCGGACGCCTCTCCTGGCACGGGGGCTGGGGGCTGGCGGGCTTCCGTGCGCCCGGGCTTACCTGCACGGTTCACCCGAGCGGCTCTCTGCGAAATACATGTTTGTTTGGAAACAGTGCCCACGGGGACAAGTTATAAGTTATGCGCTGTAAGTTATGAAACTTGTTTAGGAGAACCTGGCAATTCCTGGCGAGGTAGCCAGTGCTGAAAGTCACGGTAAAGGTCGTGGTCGTTGTTGTGAGGTGTTGCTGCATTGTTTTGGGTTGGGAAAGGTAACTTCTCCATTGCTTGTCTTCTTGGTGTTTACAGTTTCAAAAGCTATGCCGACCGTGTGTTTCTTCTGCATCTAACTCTTGAAATTCTCGTTCATCCTTCTGTTAGTAGCTAATTGTATCCATAAACTGTTTACGTGTGCTCCACGGTGTGCTGTGGAGAGTGTCTGGTCTGCTCAGAAGTGAATGAGGCGTGTTAACAGTTATTCTGCTGGAAATGGAAAAGTTTGGACAGCACATAATACTCATTCAGACTAGATGTCAAGTGACATACTTGTTATGCAGCACGGTGGCATTTCTTCTGCAGAATTGAAGGTGAACATCCATGTAGTAACTTCCATTAATGCATAATGCTTCCCCTCACCCACCCCATCAAATGGAGAAAAAAAAAAAAAAGAAGGAAGAACTCTAGTAGCTTCCTCTTGGAGTAGTGCAGCCATGGCCATGTGTTTACTATTCACTAGTGTGGATTGTTTTCACAGGAAATTAAAAGCAAAGACAAACCCAACCACATAAACTCCTCATTATTAATTTTCCTATGCTCTGTGCTAATGCTGCCTTGAGTGACAGTCAGAGCTATATGGCTAGTTGTACCAGAATAAATTTTAAGTTTAAAAGATAGTAAACCTATATTTTTCTTTTCAGAGTCTGTTCAGTAAAATAATACTATATATGTAGGATATTCTCAAAGCATGATTAGATTAGTTGCAATTGGTGTTATCATTTGGCTGCTTTTTTACATGTTATGTTGTGAAAAAATGCTAACTTCATGACATAACATGTAGTTCATGATTGGCTGCATCTTCATGCTCTAATGATATACTCAAGGGTTTCTTTCCATATATTGTGAACATCTGTGGAATGTTCTAAATATGAAACAAATTCCACTGTTACATGATACTTTTGCTCGAGATGAAAACTGTTATATCTTGTGATATGTCATTTTTTTAAAACCTAAACTTAAAATTGAGGGGATCGTATAAAGGTTCACTTTTAAACATAAATAAAGTAAGCAGTAATTATGAAACTTCAGAGTATGCAGTATTTTTAGTGTCTGGTATTGGAAGTAAATCCTGTGATCACCATTCTCTTAAGCAACTCCTGGAAATATATTCTAGTTTACTTGAATTTTGAAACTAAGAGCTTAAAAGGTAACTAGTATTTCTTTTTGCCTGATTTCAATTTTTTTTTTTTTTTTTTAGATAAAAGAATACATGTTCACTTCAGGTAGAAAGGAGCATGTTCCCAAATTCTTCCAACTTGGGTCGTCCACCCTTCCCTCCAAAATATCAACAACAGAGTACTTTCTTCGCTAAACTTCCTCTAAATATACCTCCTACTCTTCTTTCTCACCAGCAACTTATTGTTCCTCCGTTTCATTTTCGCAATGCAGTGTAAGTGCAGTAAGGTTTGATAATAGAGGTTGGGTCTGAAAGAAATATTTCTCTTCATGGAGGAGGTTTTCACTGTTTTTAACATTGAACTGCATTGAACTTCACAAAACATGAAGATGTCATGGATACAAAAAAGAACTATATAATTTCTCTCATGCACCTGCAAATCTTAATGTTCGCCTGCAGTGTGCATAATGTATGAGATGCAATTGCACCGATCAGATTTGTTAATCCACTGTTCAGTTTTAAAGCTCTTCAATCATATTTGTTTATTGGGGAAAACAGGGAGGAGATGAGAAGGGGAAGAAACATTGATTCTTGGGTCTATATTTGAAGACACTGTAGTGTTCTTTAGGCTTTTGAATTTAACAGTTCCTAAAGTTAATTTGTTTGCTATCCCCTTTACACATATGCTGTCATGAATGAGCATTTTCTGTTTTTAATGAAATACGTATTATAAACTGAAATATATCTTCCTGTTAAATAGAAAACAAAGATGTATTCCTTCTAAGAAAAAAAAAATTACAGGACTTGTAGAGTTTAATATTCAGTTCACA
Source organism: Rhabdornis inornatus (assembly GCA_013397075.1). Taxonomy (NCBI): domain Eukaryota; kingdom Metazoa; phylum Chordata; class Aves; order Passeriformes; family Rhabdornithidae; genus Rhabdornis; species Rhabdornis inornatus. The sequence continues at coordinate 246,287 of VWZS01001248.1, forward strand.
ATAACTACCAACCCATGAAAAGCATCTTGATTGTCTTATAGTCTAATAGGTGTGGACTGTAGTCTTTCTAGAGCTCTTTTGAATGGGAACATTGAAGCTACTCCAGCTGTTAGTCCAGCTGTTACACTGCAACCAGCAACTTATGGAAATGTCAGTCCAGTGTCTACATCAGATGCCCTGATGTCATTTCAAGGAAGAAAGTAAGTTCTTTGTATGTGTGTTACTAATACTGTTTGCAGTGTACCCATTGAGAAGCTCATCTGATACCAATTTCTTATGCAATTTGAGTTATGTTAGAAATTTCAATACTGAATACTCTTTTTTTTTGGTGGACACAGGCTGTATTGGCTCTTTAAAGCATTGTACCTGTTTGAGAATCTCAGTACTCAGAAGTGACTTCCTGTACCTAGTTTTTCTTTTCCAACAGCTGTAGTCTTGCAGAAGTGATTTAAGTGATTTATTGTAATACTGCAGTGGATTGTAGTCTGTGTGGGCTTGACTTTAAGCTGGTTTGTGTAAACGAATGTTCTTTTCCTGGCAATTTGTCTAGCTCAAAACAAGAGTGCACCCTCAAGGTTTTATGGGAATTGTCATGTTTTCCTGATGACACATTGGGTGTTTTCCCTAATTTTCTTAACTTTGTGGTATATTATTTTTCAAATATAAGGTTTTAAACTCAAACATGTTCTTTTTTTAAGGTAGATTTTATGGTTTTACAAAAACTACCTAGTTTTTGCAGTTTTTTTTTAAATTTACTTGAATTTACATTACTACCTTTGTTATTTTAGTTACCACAGAAAGGGAAGTTTTGCATAAATGTAGAGTTTAATTTTCTTTTAATGCTTTGGAGTTCTCTTTATTAGTTCAGATATACTAGTTGATATGTGTTCTAATAATTGTGGGTATCAGCTGTGGGAAGGAGGTTCTATGTAGTCTGTCTTCAGTACTATCTCCTGTATGCTATTTCTCTACCATATCTAGCATGAAAAAATAAGCACAGCCAAATATATGCAATTAAGTTATAGCCGAGTGTGTAATTATCCCACAAACTAAGGAAATTCCTGGTTTCGTGCTGCATAGATCTTTCCCTCTTGAGCAGTCTGTTCTATGAAAAACTATGCTATGTTGGGAGATTTGCAGTCAGCTTAAGCAAACTTGTCATTTGGGTTTCAGCTGGTTAAATGCAGACACTTGCCTTAAAGAATTGAATCAATCCAGTTCTAGGGTAGCTTCATTTCTGCAATTCTATATTCTCTTTTCCCGTTCCAGGTTTGTTTTACATAGTACCTAGGATGGGCACACCTGTTCTGTGGCATACTTGGGCTTAGTGAAGTAGTTATGCCATTAAATGTTAGTATTTAAAGTTTGTAGAAAGTTGCTTTTAATCCTCAGTTGGAGCTTGTGAACTAGATGAATTACACAGTGTCTCTTTCTAGGAGACAAAGTCAGCAGAGTGTTCCAGGTGATGCCAAGCGGCAGCGGATTCATTCACGTGATTCTGACACAGCTGTAGTTAACCAAGCAGTGCCTTTCCAGGAAGAACGAAGACGCTCCTTCCCAGCATCAATTTCTGTTCAGTCGCCAGTGTTGCATGCGCATGGCTCACCAGCCTTAATTGGATGTGTCCCTGCTTTGCAAGATACTTTGTTTCCAGACCCCACGGAAAACAGGCTCCCTGTAGCCAAGGACGAGGTAATGGCTTTCTGTGCCTGTGCTTTACTTCTGTCTTTTGAGGCTCCAGCGATGCTGTGGGATGCCACAAAGATTTCTGCCAGGGTTTTTTGACAGTATCATGGGATATCTATTGGTAAGCTGCCATTAGAAGGAGTATCAATAAGTGTAGCTGCCACTGTGGTTCTATGTCACCTCCTTGTCTGTGCTTGGGTCTGAAGTATTTTTATGGGGGCAGGGGAAGTCAGGGTATTGTTTCCTTGTGTTGTTTTACATCCTAATGTCAGGAAACCTACATGCTCTAGGAAGCATTCCTTCTGCTCTAGGAAGTAAAATTTTGAGAAATAGTCAATTTCTCACATGATATGAGGTGAGGAGAATCTTGACTGAAAAAAACCCCACTGTGGTAATATGAGAGAAGCCCGTTCTGAATAAAAACAGTGTTTGGCCTGTGAAGATGTTCACTACCTCTTTTCAAGAAACCATAAAAGTAACTGTCATAGCTGTTCTGGAATATAGAAGAGAATGGAGTGTAGTTTCAAACTGTTACTTGTTCTGCGCCCACGTGACAGAAGCGTTTTGGGTTTTTAGTGTAAATATGCCTGTTGATTATAGAATGTAACTGTTGTGAAAGGAAAACAGTCAATACCTCCTTCCAACAAAGATCTGACTTCTTTAGTAGTTTATGTGGGATAGAAAACAAAGCTAATTTAAATCAGGTTTTAAAATTATTTTTTTCTCCCTATTACTGGTAGGCAAACTGTTGACATTAAAGTCAGCAGAAGATGTCTCTGGTCATTCACTACATATACTGATGATGCAAAAATTATTTTCTCTGGTTTGAGATTTTATAAGAAATGGAACAAATTTAAATTTAAAAGCTTAACAGAAATTTCTTTAGGGAACTATTCATTGTTAATTTAAGTGCAGTAAAACTCCAGACACCAGAGTAGGTCATGTGAAATGGTGCTGGGTTTTGCATTTAATAACTCAACCTTCTGTGTTTCATGTAATTGCATCTCTGACGGGAAAGAATGTTCACTTTGCTGTGTCTTTACTTTTTGTATCTGTGTGTCTAGTTAAGTCAACAGGTTTTGGAGTTGTTTCAAACATGTCGACAACAGGCTTCCGATTTGGACAGAAAAGAGCTTTGCAGATCACAACTCCAGAGAGAAATTCAGCTAATTTTTCCACGTATGTTTTGAATTTGATTACTTAATATCAGTTTGCATGTTCTTCAAGTTTGTGATTCTTCCTTCCTCTCAAACTGTTTTATGTCACATCATGTTTATTTTTTATTACTCTTCTATTACAGAGAGCAGACTTTTTTTGGTTGGATCTTCACTGAATGGATTTGGCACTCGTACTAGTGATGGTGATTTGTGCCTGGTGGTTAAAGAAGAACCAGTAAGTAATTTAAAACATACATAGTTAAAACCAAGTCTGGTTTTATGTGCGTGCTGTTAAAAGACTGGATCCTGAAATAATAAAAAAATGCTCAAATCTATTTGATTTAATAACGTAGTTTTGCACTCATAATAGCTACAAACTATGAGCCCAATAATATTGCATATTGAGTATGGATTCTTCTGTGTGGCATTTACTGTGATAAATGTGCATATAGGCTGTAGAATATGTTGGTGTACATGTTCATGTATTATTCTGAGAAGTAATTTTGTTTTAAAAGCAAAGCATGCTTACTTTGAACATTCAAATGAGAGATACCAACTTTTTTCATGAATTTTAATACCATATTTCAGGTGAATCAGAAGACTGAAGCAAGGCGTATACTCAGCTTAGTCCAAAAACTCTTCAGTACTAAACTTTGTAAGTTACCGTCTAAAGTGAGGTGGTGAGATTATTGGCAGTTCTGGAAGAAGTGTTGATGCTCAATTGCAACTAATGTATGTAATTGTGTCTTGTCTAGATTCTAATCACAGTACTCTTTGAAGAAAAGCTTCAAATATATATTTAGTAATGTTACCTAATGCTGATGAATGGAAATTAGAAAATGGTAATTAGAAAAACAGCAGCTTTTCTTGGAAACTAGTGGACTTCAATCATGAGTAGTATCTCAGATGACTTTTGAGTTGTGGAACACAGTGAGAAGGGAGTAGATTTCTGTTTGGGAAACCTCTGTTAGTGAACTCTTGCTAAAATCTTAGATTGCAGTGTCTTTCTGGAAAAAATACTCTTAAGAATTTGTAAAATTTGTCTGTGGCGCAGCTCTCTCCAGTGCTTTCTGATAGCACAGTGATAAAATAGGTGTGTTTCCAGGGATCAAGAAGCTTCTAAATGAGCAATCTTTTTCAAGAGCTCTTGTTCTGTGGCAAAGTGTTGGACAAAATCAAGTTTGTTTACCAGTATCAGAAAGTTACGATGGTCATGTGGAAGTGATCCCCAGAGGTATTTGTGCCTTTAACATTTTTACTGCTTTCAATTCTCTGATACCTTGCAAGTGCATTTGGTCAGCTTGATTTAATCAAAATATTCTATGGAAGGTAAGGCAGGAGAAATCACTGCTGAGCCTACCACTTCTGTCAGGCGCTCTTAGTTGTGGTATGTAGACCTCTTATACCTAGCAGTCTGTCCTGTGTCTATGCATGAATGTTTTGTGGATAGAACTAACAGACAAAAGTTGGTTGAAAATGTTCAAAACCAAAAGGCTTTGGTACATGTGTCTTTCCACTTAGATTTAGCTAATTTACGAGCTGTAGCTCAACTATGCCAAGGTTTAGTACTTCTGGAACAAGAGGTGTCCTGGTTTCAGGTGAGATAGTTAATTTTCTTCTTAGTACCTGGTACAGTGCTGTGGTTTGGATTTAATATGAGAATAATGTTGGTCACACGCTGAAGTTCTAGTTGCTCAGTAGTGCTTACTATAAACCAAGGACAGCCTGTCTACCTAAAATATATGAAGCTGCTTCTGATAACTATTTTCAAGTTTTGTGCTGCCCTGTAAGCATTTATGATTCTATCCTGTAATTTTAAGGTAATACTTCTTTGACAATATTAGGTAAGTATTTCTTTCTTCTGTAGAAGAGAGACTGCAGCACATTCTCAGCAAGTGTGTGAGCAGTCATAAAACCTACTGTTGCTTCACATGAGAAAATGTAAATAAACATAGTTTGGGCCAAACATGAAAGCTAGCAAAGTGTGTGCCAGGATGTAAGAGAAACAGTAAGAGGGAGAAATATAAGATGCTATTTAAAATAATTTCTTGCTCTGGTTTTGTGAAAAAGTTAAAGGACAACAAGAAATACGGAGGATATTTGTGGAATAGGTAAAGTTCTAGAGCTTTTTTAACATTTTTCCGGATCACTTTGGTTCAGAAACTTGGGAGAGGTTTCTTCTATCTGTGCTTCTCACAACATCTCCCTCTTTGTTCTTGCACTCTGCAGTGTTCCTGTGCATTGCAGTGTAAAGACAGTAAGAGGGTGATTCTGTTCTTATTTTGTCTTAATTCTGTGATGGATAAGTGAAGAAGCATTCCAAGTGCAAATCAGATCAGTCCCTTTGACAGTTGGTTTGTCTTCAGAACTTTAAGTGCCATCTCTTTTATCCTTCATATAGAGTTGAATGTGATTATTAGATTAGGAGGTTTGGGAAGTGGATTCAAAATTTGTATGAGCTCTAGCTTATTTCAGTGTCACGTTTGTAAAAGGTAACAAGTGTGAGCAAGGAATTTTAGTCCATCAGATTCTAAGTCTTATAGCAGGGGCTTTTCTGTGTTGTCATTCTGCATCCAGAATACCAACTGAAATGAAAATGTGTTCTGTTTTTGAATAGTCCAATCACAGAGAAAAGTGGGAAAAAGTTTCCAATATTTTATTCTTTTTTTTTGTGGGGTGTGTTAATCTTAAAATTATGCATTGTGTTTCTCCTAGAAAAGAGAGATGTAGGGATAGCAAATATATAATCCATATCAAAGACTACCTGATCACATGTTATGTCTTGGCTTATTTGCTCAGATACCTGAAGATGTATGTTTTTACAAGTTTGGCTGACTTTCCCAGAACTGTGTGCTGAAGTCAATATCTTTAGAAATGTGAAGCATTAATTTGCAGTGATAACTGAAGAGGTTATATCTAAACCGCTGAAAGTAAACATCAGGGTGATTCCTCACTTCAGATTCATCTATGCAGGATTCATTTGAAAAACACCTTGATAGTATTAGGTTGACAGGTGTTTACTGTCTGCATAAATAACAAAGAGCTCATTTTCTCTTAGATTTAAAAAGAGGTACAGTAGTATTGAGACTAGGATATCAGAGTGGAATCTGCCTAATGGTGGACTAGTGGGAAATGTGTAACAGCTGGGACAAGCAAAGGAATTTGAGCTCAATTGAATTACTTTGAAGGACTGTGCATATCGTTGAGTGAATTCCAAAAGACCAGCGGTTATTTCATCCTGTGGTGCATTGTACCTTCCTAGATTCTTCATGAATGTGGATTCAGACTTTTGTGTTGTCCAGTTTCTCCTTCTATAGTGTAATCAGAGCCACGGGAGCAGGCTACATGCCCAGGATGTCAAAGTTCTTTTTGGCATATACCATGTTTGGGATTAATATTCTGTAGAATTGCTTAATCTTTCATTCTGTAGAAGGGGGAGAGAATCAAGATCTTCAGTCTGAAATTCTGCATGAATAAGTTATATATGAACCAGTGTTTAGTCTTCTTTGAAGCCACTATATTCTTTTTTGCTAAGCTGAGGTGATGTTCATGACCTTTTCATAGAAATGCCCAAAACTGCGGAGCAACTGTATAGATTTCTTTACACGTATTTTGGTGTAGCCTCTCAGCTCATAACTTTCATGATCACATAGTCAGTTTACTAAGGCACTTATTCAACCTGTATATATTTCAGAATTCCCCATCCTGTATTTGTGGCTGTTTCTTCCCCTGTATGTATACATAAGGTACAATAGAGATATTACTAATAGCACCATTGGTCTGAGCCAAGAAAGAGAATACCAGCAGGAAATTACTGCCTTCTGACTTCCTCTTATTTCTTCCATCTTCCTCCTTGCTTTTTTACTACCCTGTGAACCAGATTGGGGTTATGTTTTGGGCTGTATTTTTTTTTCTAAGCCAACTAATTTGACACAGATGTCCATCAAGTGTAGGGAGGCATTTGCAGACAAGGATGTGTTTGGAAGTGGATTGTCATGAATGAGTTCAGTTAACTTCTGAAAATCATTGGGAAGGGTCATAGTGAAGAGAGTTGAATTTCTATGGCATACAGATGGACATCTACTGCTCCTTACCATGTGTTATGCATTGGGAGTCTCTGTCTTAAATTTGGTAGTGAAAGGAGAGGAGGCAGAGAGCTCTGCATGCTTTAGACTCTCACCTTTAAAATGTTCTGGGATGCTGGAGGAGAAATGCCTGGATGTGTCTGAAGGTGCAACTAGAAGGATGGATGCTTTTGTTAATTTAGCAGACAGTGAACATGAATTGAAGTTGTTCAGTTAAGATTCTCCCATTAACATCAGTGAATTGGTAAGATTATCTTTTATTCTGAGTGCTGGTCTGTGTGTTGCTTAGACTTGTGCCGTGTATTAAAATCCAGATAAAAGACTTGCAGGTCAAATCTGTCTGAACATATATATCCATGAAACAGTTTCAAAAAGTCTCAAAAAAATAAAAAGTTTGTTTTAATTGAGTATTGCACAGCAGTGTTCCACCAAATCTGGATTTGTCATCCAAAAGCAATGGAGATGATGCTGTTTAATCAAGGTAACTATTCAGCTGATAGAAGTGCCTTGTTACTTTTTCTGGAGGAAAAGAAAAAAATCAGATTTTATTCAAGGTTATTTTTAGTCTGTACTACTTTGCATGCTTATTTATGCAAATCTGAGGACAATTTATAGAAACAATGGGAAAATATATGATGTTGGATATGGGCAAATTCAACTGTTCCTAGATTGGGCAACAAAAGTAATTACTAAAATCATGCCTTTTGCCCAAATTCATATCATGTAGCCTACAGGCTTTACTTTTCTTTCTTTTCTATTACTTTATTGGGATTTTCAGGATTTTCAGGATTATGGGAAACTACTGAATATAGGCTGAGGTGTCGTGAAGTCTAGGGAAATCACAGCAATATGCAACAGTTTTGGGGAGCTGAGTGTGGAGGCTGCATTTGGTGGCTCTATGTGAGTGGCTGAGATTTGTATGTGTGAGTTTGGATGGTCTGACTTTGAGCTTGTGTGTCTATTCTGTGTAAATAATCATCTGATAATCATCATCAATGTGGATTTATTGCATGTCCTATCACTATTAAAGCAGAAGGCAGATAAAGCTTATCACATCTTTGATGGAAAGCATTGTCCTGTTTTCAGTAGCATTTCCTGGGATGTACTTTATCATTTAGATGAACAGTTTTTGAAACAACTTTTAAGCTTATCATTAGACCATACTGATTGGATATCTTCTTGCTCCTTTATTTTTGTACCTTAATTTTAACTATTCAGGATTTGTATTACAAGTACTGTTCCATGAAAGCATTGTAGTACTGCATTCCTTATGTTCAAATTTCTGGAATATATTTCCCTCAGAAAAGTCTTCTACTCTCTGTCCTACTTACTTCTTCTCTAATGTTTAGTGTGGGGAGTGTTTCACCTGCTTTCCTAGGTTTTTTTTTCCTATGGTTGATAAAGGTTAATTAGTTTAGCAAAACACTGCTAACTTTAATAAGCTGCAATTTACTATAAATTGGCCTATAAAATTCTATTACATGATCTTTTATTAAGATTGCATCTTGCATGAAACTTAATTGCATATTTTTCTCCCTTTCAGCAAGCTACATTGAGCGACCTCAGCTAATAAGAGCGAAAGTGCCAATAGTGAAATTCAGGGATAAAGTCAGGCAAGTATTCTGTTCAGCCTAGTCTTTTAAACTTTGACATGGGAAAATATTCTATATGTGTACTGCCCTTAGGAGTAGTCCCACCGTTTTTTGACAGAAAAACAGTGGTAGGAAGAAACCTGTTGTGAAATATAATTTTTCTTGCTGTGCTGACACAACTATTGAGCTGTACAAACAACTCTGAAACAAACTAGTTTGTGGTGATATTTTCTTGTATTCTTTGTATATTCATTACGAGAATAATTTAGAGGAACATACTAGGACAGATAATGATGCATTTCTTATTGTGTGTGATAAAAGTATCTGACAGAGGAAAAAGTCATGCGGGCACTGAAATATGTTGAAAGTCCTGAGTTATGTTCACGTCTTCCTGTGTTCATTGGTTTAGTTTTGTAACACTGATATGTATCAGTTTCCTATAGTAACATAGTTTCATCCTTTATAAATTGGACTTTGAACAACTTTAATGTAGCTGTCTTAAGCAGTCTGTGTGGTTCTAAAATTTTGCAACTCTGTCTCTGTATTTTAATAACAAATAAGCGTACGTTTCTGGCCTCTCCCTATGAAAGCATATCACAACATGGTTTTATTGTGATATAACTTTATAACGGTTGAGTTCCTGCCCTGATAAAACTAAATCTGTTATGTTTACAATTTGAACTAATCTATATCATCAGTTTAGCATTTTGCTTCATTTGAGATTATACAATTGTTGGGGTATACTTTTTTCTTAATTTACACCCAATCTCATATTTGCTTGAGTATAATTGCCTTCCTTATTTTAAAAATTTGAATTATTTTCAATTTCAAATTTTTTAATTTTTTCCCCTCTTCTAACAGTACAGAAGGTTGTTTCTTCCATGCTTCCTGAAAGTATGGTAATTGCCAAGCTAAAATTTGGGTTATTTGGATTAGCTACACATAGAAATGCTTGCCTTTTCTTATATAAATTAAATTATAAATTCCTGGTGCAAATATTGAATGAGTTATGGGATTAAAGCAAGAACTTTTTTTTCAATTTAAAATGAGAAAATAAACTTTAAAAATAAACCTTTAATATGGAACTGGGTGGAAGTGATTGTGTGAGAAGATTGAAGTCCTTTTGTAAGCACTTTTAGTCCATAGTACAGTCGCTTTCAAAAAATAAGTCATCCCTAATATATGGGATAGGATTTAAAGAACTCTTTATTTTCCAGTAAATCCAAGTATGATCTTCTAAGAGTCGAAACAGTGCACTGTATTTGTTAGGAGTAAAATCCACTATTGTTCACCATCTGGTTTTCTGTATTGCTTTTGTGGAACAGAGGAGTGGCAGGGAATGTCATCATTTTGGGTTGGGATTTTTTATTATAGTTTGTTTTTATTTTGTTTTCTGTCTTTACAGTTATCGTTCTCTTAGATAACCTGTCACCTCCGTCCATGTTTTGTCTTTTTATTTAACCGTTTGTCTCTTTTCAGTCTCTTACTGGCCTGTTATTTTTGTAGGCTCAAATGTACAAAAAATGGATACTCATGCATTTTTTCACAGAGGTCTTGAAAAATGGATTGGATATCCTGTACCCCGGGCACTAAGCCTGTCTTTGCCAAAATTGGAAACTCAACTTTACAAGCTTCCTGTGAAAGCTAGTTTTTTGATGCCCAGCTGCTGGGAGAAGGTGGTTGAATTCAATGGTTGTTATCTCTGTGTCTGGAGATGCACATTCAAGTGTGTTACCAATAACTGAAATATATATATTTCATATATAACCGAAAATGGCTGTTTCCCCTTACTTTGATTCAGTGAATGAAAAAGCATTTGGTTTGAATTTGTTCTCTTTTATAACCTTTAAACTTGGGGGTTTATAGTGCTGTAAAAGTAAGAGAAGATCCACTGCACTTAAAGACTTACCATCCTTTTTTTTGGTAGTCTTTCCCAGGAAATTATTCTAAGGCTGGTTCTGCTTCCAAGCAAGACTTTGATCAATTATCAAGATCTTTATACTACACTAGATACAAAAACTTTTTCTTCTGCTACAGTTGATGTGCAGTTGACTCTTTTCCTCTCCTTTAATGCTTTTTAGTAGAACTTGAGTCTAAGCAGTACAAAACCTTTGTCACTTGCCACCACAGCAGCAGCTATTGAACATGCATAGTAAACATGCAATAGAACTTGTTTCAATCGGCATCTGGTAAATAGTCTTCTTGTCAATTTGGATTAATTGGAATTACACATGCAATCTGAATTTTTTTTGTTATATTTGCACATGCAGTTAATATTCTTATGGGTGTTCATGCTTATATTTACAACTGTGAAATGGTAGCTGAAGCTTGTTTATTTCCTGTACTGTTATGTACTATATTCTTAAAACATACAAAACGTTATGCTTGATACAAACTCAAGTTTAAAATTATGCAGTAGTTCTAATGCAAAAAATGTTTTGATGTAGAAAGTGTATAAAAGATGTAAAAAATGTAAAATGTTCAAAATACATAGAACATTTATTGTAGGCCTCAAATTATTGTCTTTTATCAAATTTAATGAATTTCAGGTCCATGTTCCCCTTTTACAGTCAAGAAAATCCAAATAAGTATTGGGTTAACAAATACTATGTGAATGAAACTTTTGCATGTAAAATGGAAATAGCTGTATATCACAGATAGCTATTTCTTTGTCTGGTAATAGACCCTTCTTGTTGCAAGTTAATGTTGATATGGCTTATTGACCATGAATGCAATATAATTTCTTGAGTTCTTTGAGTAATTATGCTCTATGTGCAGTAGGAAATTCAAACTTGGGGGCAGGTTGTGTTGTAAATGAAGCAGTTAGTGCTTGTTTGCCTTATTTAATCCTAGCAGAATGAAAAGTATCTAAATTGTTTTAGTACAAAACATTACTTATTACTCAGATTTGGTTTTTATTCCAAAGTACTGATTCTCTCTTACTGTCATTGCAGAAATGGCTCTTACATTCTCACCTCTTCCAGTTCTCTTTCTGAGTTCATTAGCGTAATTTCATAAACTAATACCTCAGAGAATCCTTTCTGGTATCGAAAGTTATCTGTAGTAAATCATGTAGTCCAAGTGTAGTTGGGAGAAAGATTTGGTAAAAATTTTAGAAGGTATCTTAAGTTACCTTAAAGTCTAAATTTGTATCTACATGTATTCTTCATGTAAAACAACAATTACAGTTTTATAAC